>VZUH01000479.1:304160-449328 GCA_013401175.1 Xiphorhynchus elegans | reverse complement strand
TTTTGCTGAAGCCAGTTGCATGGGTAAAGAGGAGAGGGGGAAGAGAGGATAGCTGAATTTGTGGCAGTTGGGACTTGGAGTGGTTTGAACCTGTTTCTGGAGCCTTTTTTGGGGGTTGGGGGTATTGGGCAGGTAGGTGGATGGGGCCAGGCTGTGAACTCCCTAGCACTGGTCAATGGGAACAGAAGCAGGGACCCCCTGGCCAGGACCAGGCATAAAAACCTCTGGTTCGTGCTGGTCGGTCTGTCTGTCTGCTAGGCCAGAGGGGACACACCAATTTAGCCGAATTTTAGTTTTGCTTCGATGACTTTGTCCCCTTCTGAATTTTATTGGTAAATGTGAGCATTTCTCACAAGAGGAAAAGGTATTTTGCAGGATCTCAATATAGTGAATCCAGGTATTTCTGGGTTTTCTCCGTTATCTCCTCGTGTTGCCTCACAGTGCTATCTCTCCCCCACCCTTTAGGGTGCCTACAGTTGTTCCCAGTGTGTGAGTGAGGGAATGTTCCACTTCCTTGTAAGGAGTGTTCCCTGGCCTTACCTGCTGCTGCTTTGCTTTGCTTTGCAGGGAGTGTGACTCGCACAGATCCTGTTGCTTATCTCGTGTGGGAGGGAGAAAACATCTTCATCCAGCACTGAGGTAGGAGTGACCACTTACACAGACATGGGGCTTTGCTGCTGCTGTTGGTTGTGATGTGCCAAGTCCTCCTGTCAGAGACTGGAGCCTCTTGTGCTGGCCATGCACAGAGAGAAAAAGATTGGTCTAATTCACAAAAGATCAAGATAGATAAGGGGAAAGTTGGGAAGAGTGGCACACAGGGCCAGCAAAGTCAGTTAAGCATGCACAAAAGTTTTCCTTCAGCTCAAAATACCTGGTTTGGGCACATCATTGCAGTAGTCTCATGTGCTCGGGTGGGTGCAGCCAGGGAAGGTGGCTGAGCCCATTTTTGTTGCAGTGGTTTGTTGTTACTGTTAGTTTTCTGTCAGTTTAGTGACCTGAACTGGCTCGTGGAGGTGTCTCCAGTGCCAGAATGGGTGTACAGAGTAACAGTGGGAACAAAACTGGCCCTTGACAGCTGCTGGATTAAACCACTCTGGTTTACTCAGTCCTGGTGCCTCTTCTTCCCTTCACTGGTGGGTCCCTGAATTTCTGCAGTTTCCAAGAGTCTCCCTGGTGACTGAAGAAGTAGAGACCACAGTTTTGAGTTCAGTGCATTCACTGCTGTTTGCCACTGATGAAACTGTCTGTGTGAAAGCACATGAGCAGGTGGGTAGCTCTCAGCTGGAGGGGAACTCCTGAAGGGAAAGAGGAAAATAAGGAGTGTCTCAAGTGTATCTATGAGGGCTTTTCACAGACATTGGCCCTGCAATTGGAATTGATGAAGACTTAACTTACAGTTCTTCGTGGTTTTATTTTCCCCTGGGTTTTTTCATTCAGTTTGTGCTCTCTCCACACACCTCCTCAGCACAGTACCTGAAGCAGCTCTTGAATGGTTTGCCAGGCTCCTGCAGTTCTCCCCAGAGCTGGGGTTTCACCTCCTGTTCTTCAGTCTGGTGTCGTGAGGTGGATTGAGATTGATGTTCCATCACATTCCCTTGCCTTCAGGCAGGCTGTTAGGGCTGATACAGCATGAAACTTTAGAGGGGGAAGGCTTTGTTAAGTAGTGAAGGATTAGGAAGGGATAGGCAGCCTGCCTGTGGAGCTTGTGGTGTCTGTCCCTGGAATGTTTTAGGAAGAGGCTGTCCATGTGCTTCAGCCATGCTACACAACAATGGGGTCTGGCTTAAGATGGGATGTGAACAGCTTGTCCTTGCACTGTTCCTTCACCTCTGCTTTGCAAACAGTGCTTGCTCAGATAATCAGCAATGACAAATGCTTATGGCGTATTGCAAGTGTGTGAATAAGCACCTAAGAAGTATTTGGAAACAGCCTCTCTCAGTATTCTGAGTTTGAGTTTCCAAACAGGAGCTCCAAATAAGTAAGCAAGAGGGAGACACGTGTTCTCTTAGCTGTGGGTACCCTTTGCTGAAGGCGTGGGCAGCAAACCCATGCAGAGGCTGTAAGCAATCCTTGCAGGCTCTGATGTGGTGACACTGAACCAGAGGCTTTGTATTGTATGGGAACTCAATGACTTTACTTTCTCATATTTGGCTGGCTTTATAAACCATCTTCCTTTTTCCCCGCTCTTGTTTTCTCTCATGAAATCACCATTTCGTGTTGGTTTGGGGTGTTTTAGTGACTAGAGAAGAATGTAGGCATCTCAGAAGCACACAGGCTGTTTGGCTCTTCAGTAGTGTCCCTGCTCTGCTCAGGGACAGAGGAGACCTGGGTGGAGAGAATCAGGGTCAGGAGGCTAAGGAGAGCCACAGGCATGAAAGAAAGCCTCTGAGGCAGGACAGAGTGGCAGAAAAGCTGCACTTTCTCAAGGGATCCCTGCGTGAAATGGGGTGATCCTGCTATCTTTTCTGTAGCAGGTAATTGCATGGTTTTTGTGTGCTTTGCTCATTCTTTGTGACCCAGCACGTGTTTCTCTTCCCAACCCGTAGTGCATTCTTTGCTCCGAGTCTTTTGATTTGTTCTTTCTTGTTCTATTCTACTTTTGTGCATGAAGCACAGGCCAGAGGCGCCTGCTACCCCTTTGATATCTGCTCAGCAAAACTGATGCTGGCCAGGCTTTGAAACAGAAGCAGCTGCAAGGTGGGGCCTCCCCAGCAGGTCTGCTGTCCTGCTTCCCTTCTGTGTCCCTGCACACATCCAGAGGAGCCAGGCTGCTCCAGTGCCATCGCTGCAGCTTCAGCCAGCCACAGCTCAGCTGCAGTTTGCCTCCTGTGACACTGACTCACAGGAGGGAGGAAGGTCTTGATTCACTGTCTCATGGGAAATGCTCTGGCTCCAGGCTTCCCTTTGCATTTCCTTGCTTAGACACCAGCTCAGCAAAGCCCTTGAATAGAGCTGGTTGGGCTGCTGCCTGCAGCTCACTGCCCCCCTGCCAACCCGACAGTACAGGTCCTTGTGGCACTGCTGGTTGTTTCCTGAAGAAGTATCAGCTGTAGGAAGTGGAGTTGGGTGCTTTGATATTCCCTATTCGTGGCAAACACTAAAAACACTTGTTATGAATCATGACTGTGGTGGCAGAGTATTCTTTTGTTTTCCTTTTCAGTGTTTGCAAACTCTTTTACTTCATTACTAGGGAAACTTCATTAGCAGCGTTCTTTTTCCCCACTGCCAAAAGAAATGCAACATTTTAGGGAGAGAGGAAGACTTCCCATTGCTTTCATGAATAATTGAAACTTCAGAAAAAGTGTCTACCCTTTTTTTTTTTTTTACCATTGTGGATATTTTCCACTTAGCCACCACCTTGGAGCTGCTGGCCAGCTCTGCCCTGGCTTTGATCCAAAAGTGTCTCTGATCTGCAAAACCATCCTGGAAACATCACCAGAATAGCTTTTCCTGTGCGATTTCTGGTTCCTGCTGGGCTGACAATGCAGGCGGGTTCAGTGGGATTTCCCCTGTGGTGAGTGCACACGGTGTGTCTGCTCGGCCCCTGAAGTCTCCTCCTGTGCAGAGGAGGAACCTGTGAAGGCCACGTTCTACTGAAACACTCAAGGTGTTCACACTCAGGGTTTCACTAGTAAGCATTATGTTGAATCCTGCATGAGTGGAAGGCAGCCTCTGAATCTATTAATCTTAGGAAGGAGATTTAGTGTTTGGATTATTGTGCTGGGACCCCAGGGAACTATTTTGGGAAAACTAAGAATGGAAGATTGGCCTCCTGGCCATGGCTGGGGCAGTGTTACTTCATTCCTTCTTTAATCTGCTGTTGGCTCACCTGTGGCAGGTGGTACAGCTGGAGGTACCCTGAGAGTGTCACTCAGATTTCGGGTGCTCTGAGGGTGTTAGGGGCCATGGGTGGCTGCCTCAGACAGGCAAGGAGAGGCCAGTTCAGACAGTTCTCTTTTAACTTCCTTCCCAGCCAAAAACCTGAAGCCCTGTAACTCCAGCTGTGCAGAACTGGGTTGGGACTCAGAGAACCCATTCGTTTTACATCCCTGCACCAACCACCCTTTGAGTGAGTGGCTCTGTGTCATTCAAGGTGATGTTGAATCCACTTTCTAAATTCCTGGTGTCTCCTGTCTCGCTGAGATCTGATGTGTTGCAGACCTTGCATTTATGGAATTTGCCAGGCTGGAAGGTGCAGCCTTGCTGTTAGATCACATTTACAGAGGGCTCATGCAAGACTTAAACCCATATTATGTTTGTTCCTCTGTGATGCTTATATTTGTCTTGTACTTTGTCTGGGAATTCGGATTGTGTGTCTTGGCTGGGCTCTGTTGTATATGTTTAATCCCAGTTTCTTTGCTCTCCTGCAAGGACTTGCTAGGGAACAGGAAGTAAATGGAGTGTCTTGTAGAGATGACTTGTAGGGAGAGCAGACTGCCAGCCAAAAACCCATCCAGCTACAAAAGCAGCTGTTTCAGCCCGAAGGATATGTAAGCACAATTATTTTCTTAGCACCTCATCATGCTTCCTGCAGGAACTTGGGCTGTCTGACAGGTTTTCTATCCTGGTAGGCTGGGAAACACAGGGTGCTTATTTAGATTAGTTGCTGAGTACTGCTTGGTGATCCCATGGCTGAGGGGGCTGCGTGTGGGTAAGGGGAGAGAAGAGGTTTCAAGGCATGCAAAGGGGAGCACTTGGGCCAAATCAATAGTGGAGGTTTGGAGTCAGGTTTCAGGCTTTTTCCTGTGCCTGCTAATTCCAAGCCCAAGCTGGAGCAGGGGTGCTTTGCAGCTGGATCTGGGAGGTGTGTGTGCCCATGCCTCAGGCCCAGGAGGAAGCAGGAATTTCCCTAGGCTGTGACACAGAGTCTACCTGGAGAACTGGCCTTGGCCTGGCTGGGCTGCAGGGGCGAGTGCCAGCTGCCCAACATCAGTCCTGTCTGGAACCTCTCCTGCACTGAGGAGTACCTGGAATTAAAAAGAGAGAGTGTCGTTCGGGATAGATTAATTGGCACAGCAAAGGAGTGATCTGCTCCCTGTATCTCCCATACACCGTCAGTTTTCTTATGGAAAAAAATCCTACAGATCCTGACAACAGACAGAAGGAAAACAGATTTGTTCACTGTAACAATGCAGTTAAAAGTAGTGGGCTGGTTCCCCTTTGCTCTTCATTTCTCCACTGGCCTGGAGTGGGGAAATTCCTGGTCTCAACACTCAGACATGCCCTTCTTGCCAAGCCTCATCTTGCCCACGTGGCTTGTGTGGAGGCTGGGACTGGGAGAGCAAAGCCTGGCAGCTGTTCTTCTGAGACTGTGTCCAAGGATCTGCTGCAGAGCTGCTGCTTCAAGGAGCTGGTATGGAGCTGCAACGACCTTCTGGGCAGGTCCTGGCCAGGTTATCTGTCTTTGCCTGCCCCAGGTGCTCATGCCCTCGTGGAAGGAATGACTGAACCATACGGAAAGCAGCTCTGACACAATTTACAGCCCACAGTGTTAAGATAATGCCAGTTGGTGCTGCTTGGTTGCACCAGCTGCTTCCTCCATCATCTCATTACTGTGTGGGGACAGGCTGTTCATGGTGCTTCTGTTACAAATATGTTTTCCTGCTGTGATTGAGAATGGCATTGCTGTCCTGGAGACGGACAGTGGTACACACCTCATAGGGAGGACTGGATTCTCCACTTCTGCCTCTTTAAGCCCTTGCCAGGCCCACGGGACTCTAACTTACATTCTCAACATTCTCTGCTTACAGTTTGGTCCCAGCTGTCTCTGATGGACCCTGCAGCAGGCTCTGGAAATCCTGTGTCACAGCACAAGAGACCTTTCAGCTGGAGAAGCCAGCCACTGCTCAAGCTTGGCCCAGATTCTTAGGTAAGGGGTAAATGTGCTGTTTCTCAAGCACAGCAGCAGGGTCAGGGTCATGCCTGGCAGCACAGCCCTTAGTGCAGAGCTGCTGGGGGTACGTGTGCTCACCCTGCCCACCTATGTCTCCCCTTGGGCAAGGGTTGCAAAACTGTCTCTGCAACTCAGATGGCTCTTGCTGTCTGTTCTTGGACTGCCTTATATTCATAGCTTTGGTCGATGATGGCAGTAATCCAGCAGCAATGCTAAAAGCAGTCGGCTGCTCCCAGCCTTGCTGGCTGGCTGCTTTGGGCCACTCTTTCAGAAAGCTCCAGAAACCCCGGGCTGAGGGGATGGATGGGGCTTATCCTGGGCTGAGGTCTTATAGCTCGAAGCAGATGTTCCTCTTGGACTTCATTGTCTGAATTCAGTGGCACACTTATACATGCAGCAGGGTGCAGGATACTTTCCTTTCTGGCCAAAACTGTCAAGCATCATTTGCTGTGTCAGCCTAAAATGCAGGGGTGAATTTCATGGGGTAAAGTGATGCCTGTGTGTGGATGAAAAACAGATGAGAGCACAATGTGAGCCAGCAGCTAGAGATTAAAGTTAGATAAATGTAAGCTAGAAAATAAGGTACATGGTTTTAACAGTGACTGAACAGCAACACTTGAATAATATTTGACACCAATTACCAAGGGATGCAGTGGTGGTTCTGTCACTTGAAGTCTCTGTAGAAACCATGGCCAGAAGAAATTTGGGACATCAGATGAAATCCAAGAGCATTTTTTTGCAGGAGACCAGCACGAATGTTCCTGCTGCCTTCCTAACATCTAGAAATAGAAAAATAGTAATTTTAAAGGCACTCAGTGCTATTTAGTGTAACCATTGCTATTCTGCAATAATCCCTCTTTCCTTCTCCTTAATGCTGCTTTCCTAACACATTACTCTGAGCTGGTGGATGGCAATCAAACCTGTTGTAAGCTGTGTTCATTAAATGCATTGGTACATCTGTATAACGTGGGGTGGTAGTTTATGACCAGATGTGAAACAGAGGTTGGTCTGTGAAGAGGCCTCATGCTGAGGTCGAGGCTTCCTGAGCATTTCTTTTGGTGGCAGTATGGCCAGAAGCTTCTCCTCCCACTTCTGCTCCTTTTGTTTTTAATAAAGTTCCCAATGCCATTGTATTTCATGGTGTGATTTCCTCTTGGCTGCAAAGGCTTTCATCTTGAGAGCTTTCTCTCTTACTTTCAGCCTTGGCTGTGTGAATTTGTGTCTCCAGACCAGCCTGGGAATGTAAGAGCTGGGGGATAATCTGGCTCTTGCTGGAAGAGGCACCCACTGGGAGCTGCTCTACCAGGTGGGAGTGAATAGTTCAGGCTGGAGACTAACAGAGCTCAGCTGAGGTCCCAGGCAGGGGTAACCTCACTGCACTCACTGCCTGGGCCTGGGATAACTGCAAAGGACACTGGTGATTCTGGAGAGGGGAGGACAGAGTGGTCTAGTGACTGGAAGGTGCAAATTCTTTCTTGATTTCACCTGAGAGGTGGGAAATTAGTGGGTTTCCATCCTTGTGATTCTTGGGTTTTAATCCTTAGGCTGTGAAAGGAAGTCTGGACCTCTTGAAATGTGCTGTGCCACAAAAACAGCCTTACTCTGAAGGACTGTGTTAAATTGGTTTTCTAATTGAGTTTTTATTTGCTGGATACTCATGAAGTGTGAGAAACCTTCAAAATTGCTCTAAATGCTCATTTGGAGCTTTTAAAAATTTGATTTTACATGTCTGCAATCCTATTACCTGTTTGGCACTTAGTAAATTAAAAAATCTCAGAGTATTTCCTTTGACTTGCTGAACTTCAGGGCTGTGCCAGTGTTGCAATCTAATTCCAAAGCATCACAACACTGTGGATGTGTTGATCCTCTGGACAGGCAGTGAATTCCTCCAGGCTGACCAGGGGGTGATAAAACACATCTTAATGTGCAGCACATCTTCTGTGGCAGGAATACCTTCCTTCCCTTGCTGTAGCCAGGAAATCCCTCTGGCCTGCCCGGGGTGCTGAGCTCTGTGCATTGCTGGGGGGTTATGGGGGCTGTGTGCTGTAAATACAGCACCTCCTCCACCCAGTCCTTACCCTGCCTTTCCCACTTTCCAAATCTCTTCTGTGCAAAACAAAGTCACAATTTGCATGGTGACACTTTCAAGCTCCTGGCTGCTGCCTGTGCATGCTGTTGAGATGACCAAATGGTGTTTGAGGAGTGCTGTAGATCTCCAAGATCAATCCAGCAGATTGTGAGATCAGGGGGACCGATGACACCCTCAGGGAAATGGAGAAATGTTGGAAGTGAAAGGTTTGGGTAATAGGATGAGGCAGTTAAAGCCCCATGTCTGAGTCATGATCTTTTGTCTGGCCCTTCTGAGAAGAGGTCCTTGTGCTTTTTGAAGAGCAGGAGTTTTGCTTTCAGTGTTCCCTTTGATTTCAAATTAAGGAAAAGTGATTGTAGAAGAGGAATGTTTGTCTGTTTTCTTTGCTTTCTGTAAAAGCCTTGTGAAAGCTCAAGTCAAATTCTCTTCTGAAGAACAGAGCCCAGTCAGAGGGGTGGGTTATGGTGTTTTGCCACCCTGAAAATGGAAAGCACCATACCCCATCCCATACTGGTGTGTGTGACCTTCTGAGTGCAGATGTGGAAGCTCCCATAAGAGAAGCAGTGGAGCAATCTAGGACACTTCAGCCTGGAAAATGAATTATTTAGGGGACAATATGGCAGAGACCCACAAAATCTGGAGCTGCCTGAAGTGAATGGATAGAGACTGATTGTTCCTACCTTTTCCCAGGCAAGAATTGGAGGCCAGCAAATGTGGGCAGTGGGGGCAGATCTCAAATAATGAAGGGAGCTGGTTCTGGATGTCCCAGGTAGCAGACCTGGAGAATTGCTCATCAAAGGGTGTTGTGGGTGCAAGGTGTATTCTTGTGTTCAAAGGAAGGCAGTAGTGTTTGAAAGCAAGATTTCTAAGGGATCACTAAATAGACAAACCCTCTAAGGCCAAAAATTATCTTGTCAGCTGAAAATTACTGAGGGCTAAGTAAATAATTTGGGTTTAGGGAAGGAAGTACCACATACTTTTGGCCTGTTCTTCCTCTTTTGTAGGTGTCAGCTCCCAGTTTATGTTGGAGACAGTGGAGGGCTAGGGGGATCCCTTGTGTGGGCTTGTATGGCTCATGTAGGAGTTCTGAGATACTTAAGCCTGGAGAAAATATTGTTAATACTTTTAGGCCCACAAAAGAAGCATCAGCAAAACCAGAGCTTTCTAGAACATCCCAAGGTTGACTGATCCCCTTAGAAATGGTTTCCAGGCTAATCCCAAATTGCCTGCAGTCTCAGTGATTGTTTCCTTAATGCCCTCACTGACCATATGAGCAGTAAATGAGGAGGTCTCAGCTCACTCAGGGAAGTATCCCTGGAGGAACAAGGAGTGAGTCTGCCATACACAAGAGGGGCCACAAGACAAAGGGGAGGTCTAAGGGAAGGGATTACAGTGGGAATTTGGAAGCATAATGTTTGGGAAGTTGTATTTTCTTGTGAAGTTTCAGCTGCCTAAAAACTGATAGGCAGATTGAGAGAGCTGGGCAAGAGCTGGACTGGGCTGAGGTAGGAAGTGGTGATGAAAAAGAAGCTCTGTGCTGGAAGATGTGGGCATGTTTCAGTGCCCTGTTTGCTCTTGAGCACAAGCAACCCAGAGGGGCGACGCTGGCTGTAGGTTTTCTCAGAATGGGAAGCCAGATTCTCTTCTTTGCACATATTGGTGTCAGCAGGTCTGACAACTCCTCAGAGGGGGTTTTGAGCACTGCTAAATGTCATGTCTAAATGGAACTTGTGTCAGGGAAATGCGTATTCCCAGAACTGTTTGTCTGAAATCAGAACTGCAGGACCTTTTCCTTTATTTCTCCCTTCACAAATGCTAACTTCATAAATCTTGTACCTGGCAGAACCTGCCTCTCCCTTTGCGATGGCTCGAGTGTGCTTTTGCTGCTGGATCTGCGTACACAGGGAATCAGGGAGCAGGTGACTTCAACTTAACCTTCCCTCTGAGCTTGGAGAACAAGCCAAGGCAATACAAAAGGGATCTCCTAAGAGACTTGTGCAGCTGCACAGCCCTTGTACTGGCCCCATGATCTGTTTATCTTTTGCCTTCAAGGAAGGGTGAGAGTTAGGGAAGCTCCCCCAAGTGGGATGGCTTAAAAGACTGTATCCTCTGCTGGGAAGTGCACATGCTTCTCTCTTTATAAGCCATTTGAGATATTTGTCCTCTCTTTCTCTCTCTTGCCCTCCTTCCCTGGCTGGCAGCAGGATCTCTGGCTGTTGCATGCTTTTCATTAAATCTGATTGTGAGCTTGTATGCTCTGACCCAGGGTCAGAGAGTGCCATGGCAGGGATACAGCTCAGCAGCAGGATGGAAAGCTTTTGCTGGTTTTGATTATTGGACAGCACCAGTTGTTGCAGAGTGCATTCCTGTCTGGGGTCTGAAGACTGAGTTCAATGTCACCCAAAAAGGAGCATTCCATGGTGCTCCTGAAACTGAACAACCCCTGAATTCTGAGGGTGTCTGTCTGTGTGTGCAAGTTGTGCCTTGGCCAATTTCCAGCCTCTCTAATGCTGCTGTCTCTCTGATCTCTCATGTTCCACTTTGCAGGATCCATTGGAGGAGGTTATTTACCTTCCCTTGCTGATACAAACAAGTGCCACCGTTGTGTTGGTGGGTTTAGCTTGTTTGTATCTAATGAAAGCCCCATGCTTAGCGACAAACTCAAATAACCAGTTGCTTACTCAGCTCTGCAGCTCTCTAATCAGAAGGTATAATCACTTCCTGCATCTTTGTTTGCCTTTGCCTCTGTGCTGCTGTGCTGATGCTCTGGGAGGTGCCCTGCTGCTCCTGCAGCTGCTTTTCCCTGCCCTGAGGCACATCAGCATGTGGGCAGGAAAAGCAGCTCCTGGTTATTGCTTCACCTTCTTTCCATGCCCAAGACACAGGCTGCTCTGTAATATGGAATATCATCCTTCTTATTTCCTAGGGGGGGGACAAGGAGCCTTTATGCCTATTGTGAAGACTGTGGAGTTTGCACCTAAAGGGAACAGTGGCAAAATCCATGTGTAACCTCTGGGCTGCCTGGTATGAACATTTGTAGTTGGATGGCATGGGATCCGTGGGCACCCTGCTGGGTTGCTGGCCATGATCCTGGCCTGGGCTGTGGAGATGAAGGGCCGGGGCCCTGACTGTAATTACTCTGATGAGCTTCTCAGGGGGCCTCCACCCACTCCCCTGCCCACGGGGGCTCAGGAGCTCCAGTTAAGCTCACTCCATGCCTTTCCAGTGCTCCCTGAGCTGTGGGGTAGGTGTACCTGTCTGCCACTCCATGCAGCCATGCCTGTGCCTGGCCACAGACCTCGGATTGAGACCCTGATCTGTGACCTGACTTCCCAGTTTGACACCAGCCCTGCCTGGTGACCACCAGACTGTGTCTGACCCTGGTTACTGTCACTGGAGCTGACAGACCTGCACTCTGAGCTCCCACCTTGACCCGCCACATCACCACAAATGATCTGGAACCTGGATCAGCCCTGACTGCCATCCCCTGACTTGGCTGCTGGCCTCACTTATGTCCTGTGGGATGGAGCCCTGGCTGGCCAGCCCTGCCCTGCTGTCTGAGTTATCCTCGACTCCTCATCCTGTAGGGAACTGCCAGCCCTTCCTGATCCCTGACCCTTGAGAGGTCTCTGTGGAGAGGTGAGTCTTTGGAAAGACTCATCTTGGTGTGAAACACTTCCTCAACTAGCAGCCCAGCAAAACAAGAGCATGTGGCCTTGGGGATATCCTGTCTGCCCACTGGGAAGGTGACTGCGCATCAAAGCTGTGCCTTCCTTCAAATCTCCAGTGTGGTAAATGAGTTATCACCAGCTCATTAGTGGCAAAATTAATTAGCATTCCAGCCATGCGATGTGAAGTATTTCTTAACTCAGCAGGCTGGCCAGGCAGGAGCATCAGAGAAGGATATCTGGGGGTTTGTTTCTTGTTTGCTTTTGAAGCTGCTGATAGTTTTAGTTTTCTGCTGCAATTAGCACACTGCCCTGTACTGTGGGGCTTGCTACCTTCCAGGACAAGAAGAGAAACCGTTCTTTTGCTTAACAGGTTCCCTGAAAAATATGAGGAACTTGTGATGGCTCACTTCTTAGAAACAAAGATCTTGATAGATGCATTTACAGAGCAGAAAAAATAACAATCAAGAACAGGCAGGAGGAAATGGCTCCTCTGAGAATAAGAACCAGACTAAGGGAAGAAAAGTGCTCAGTTTAGATAAGCAACTTTTATGAGAAGAGGGAAGAGAAAAAGCCAGGAAGACAGGGGTGGTGAAGGAGGGAGAGCAGCCCCTGGGAAGGTGATGTGCCATGTCGAGAGCGCAGCTGTGACAGTGACCCCCCCTCTCTGGTAGGGCTGTAAACCTTGTGTGCAAACTGAGCTGCTGCAGCACTGCCCCATGGGAGGCCAGGCCCAGCACAGCTGGATGTCCTGCCCTAGGGCAGGTGTCTGCTGGGAGGGAGCAGAGGCTTCCCTGGAGAGGCACTGCCACATCACTTGGTGGTCCTGGGTGTTTCCTCCCCAGGGAAACGCCCAGGCATTTAGCTGAGTGTGGCAGGCTCTTGCTGTCTCAGGGGGATGGACACAGCTGCACAGAGGGGACTGGCCCTCCTAGAAGGGTCTGCAGGGGGCTTGCAGTGCAAGAAACCTCCTCTCACCTGTGCTGTGTATTCATCATTCAGCACTGTTTGGTGTTAAACCTCCCCACTCCCCTCTCTCTCCTCGCTGAGCTTGTCTCAAGCTGATGGTAAATGTAACATATTTTTCCTGTTTTTTGAAAGGCCCCTAAATTCACCTGTGATTGCAGATAGTGGAGGTTGAAAGCTCTTGCCAACCTTCAGAGGTTTACAGCAAAATCCTCCCCCATGTGCTGTGTGCCTCAGAAGGTGGAGTATGAGGGCTGTTCTGGAGATGGCTGGGACACGTGTCAGTGACTTTTGGAGATCCCCCTTTGTCATGAAGGGTAAAGGGGGACAGCTGCTGTCACTGGGAGTTTCTGCTCTTGTTTCTTCCCAAGTGAAGGGATTTGGGTGTTGTGTTTGTGTGCTGTAGCTGCAGAGGAGCTTTATTGGGTATGCTCTATGCAGCTCACAAGACACAGGCCCTTGTCAAAGTAATAATTCACACCATGCTCCTTTGAAGCTTCTCTGACTATTGTGCAGACAAATCAAAGCTGAAGAATCTTATTGTTTTAGAAAAAACAATTGGTTTTCCCACAGAGTCACAGAAGAGTGGTGTTGTGTTGCTTGAGATTCTGGACTGGATTAAATTGGACTTCTGAAACTGTGGAGATGTGAACAATTTGAATCAAAGCTGAGGAAAATATTCTTGTGATCCCTTGAGAAACATAATTCACTTACCCAGTTTATGGGTGCTGTGTGACTTAATTATTGTAAATCCAGAGTGTGTCCTACTCCTAAACTTAGTTTGCTGATTTTTTGCACTTCAACAAGCAATTTCTTCCTTTGGAGATCTTAAATGTTGTTGATATTATTCCTGTCGCTATTCTGTGTAAGTAAAACGTAAAGAAGCTCATCTGTGCCCTCATTATAAATAAGATCCTAAAATTATCCCTAGCTTACCTAAGTTTGGGCTTTTAATGTGGGGAATGCTGAGCTGGTGTTGGGAAAGTATTTCCAGCTCTTCAGGCAGTGCAGGACTCCTCTGTCAAGACTTGTTCCTACAGTCTGGACTGGCCATGGTGTCATCACAGGGGAGAAGCTGGGCTCTTAACACGTGTTTAATCACCTGTGTGTGTCCTGCCAGGCCAAGGGGGATCCTGAGGCTCCTTTCAGCTCTGCATTGACATGCTGACAGCACAGCTCTTGCAATATGAGATGCCACCTGTCACCTGCTACTGCAACCAAGCACATGCCATTTCTTCTCCAGCAGCTCAGAACTACACAGATGTGATGTTCTCCCTCACTGGGCTGTCCTGAGCCAGTACAGCAGGTGTTGGCCTTTGGAGGAAACTCTCTCTGAATTGGATGTTACTCGAGGTGAACCCATTTCCTCCTGTTTCTCTTTACCCGATGGGTGGGGATGTGGTTCCCTCTGAGAACCATGAATCAGCTAAGGATACACAACACTTCTTCAGGGAGAGCTGGCTGTAGTAATGATCTCTTGCTTCCAATCGCATTTGGAATTTGATTTTGAGGCAAGGCTAGATTACCACCCAGGAGTTGTATACATTATCATGACTCAAAAATGTCTTTAGAGAGCATTTTCCTCTGTGATGCTGATTTGCCAAACTTATCTTCACCCCAGTTCACAGAACTTTCCATCGAAAACTGAGATGATTTACTTTCAGGTTGACCAAAGCTGCAGCATTTTTCTCTGCTGGGATCTCACAATGAGATAGTACTGCTAGCTCCAAAGATCTACACTTTTCCTCTGTTGATCCAGAGTAATGGGAACCTTAACCTGCCCATGACCTGCAACACCTGGGAGGGATTCCCACATAATCCTTTCCCCCTCATTACTGGAAGATCTGTGGGATAAGAATGCTTTCCCTCAAACACAGATTCTGACTTGTGCAAGAGCCAGGATTTGGATGTGAAAAGGTTTTAAGGCAAGTCTTATATTCCCAGTTGGTCTGGTGTTGAAAGATTGTTACTTTAACATTAGATATCCCTGACCTGCTGTGTTTTCCTTTCAAGTTCATGAATTAAAAGTAGGTACATGATTAACTAATTGTTTCTTCAATATACATCTTCTGGTGGATGCTGCCTTTCATGCAGCATGGATTCATGATAATAATACAGTCATTGGGAGGGGAGCTGTGAATTAACAGCTTTGCAGTGGCCACAAGCAGTTGTTTTCTTCCTGATTTTATTCTGCGTGATGCTATTAACCTGATGCCTGTTATCCTCCTGGAATAAACTATCATCAGAAGATGGGGAGTGGGAATCCTCTCTTCTGATTTGGTGTGAGTCTCAGCAGACTCGTTTGTCTCCTTTCTTGTAGTTGTGAAACAGGCAGTTAGTAGAAGTAACTTGCTTCTTGAGTTGGTGCACATGGTTTGACCTGGAGACTCCTGTGTCCTGAAATTCAGACAGCAATCCTTAGCTACAGGCCTGGGTCTGTTATGGGAAACATTAACAGGTACCTCTCCTCCAGAAGGAGCTGCAGACATGTGTCATATTCTTTACAGCTCTTCCTTTTGAAAGAAGTTGTCATCACTCACTGAAGATGTCTCTGCATTGAGGGATTTGCTCTAATATGGCAACCACGTTTCCAAAGAATAAGGAGAAGCAATTTTACACCTCTAGGAAGCTTGGCACAAAAAGTGTAGCAGATGTTGCAGAATAGTGTAGCTGAGAAATGACAGTCAGACTTCTCCAAAGGGTGCTTCAGGTAGGTTAGCTGGAGGTGTGACTGAGGGAATGATTAACTGAGCGAGGACAGCCTTCCTCCCAGCATTGCTGACACTGGTGCTTTGTTGCTCCCTGTCCCCTGTCAGTGCTAGAGGAAGGATGGGGCCAGTGACCAGTGCTCTTTGCTCTGAGGGAAGGGGAATTCTGCCAGTACTGCAGAAATGTAGAAGTTGGGTCAGCAGGCCTGACAGGTCCCTGACAGGTCACCTGGCTGCTTACAGGGTCCTTGTGGTGCAAAGGAGTGGGCAGCACTCACGTGAGGGGGTGGCTCCCTCAGAACATGAGTAGGAATAGGCTGGGAGGCAAACAGCTTTGGAGCATGGGGAAAAAATCATCAGGAATCCTGTTAAGATTGATAATGAGATTGAAAATTTAGTCTTCATCATGATGAACTCTGGGTTCAAACCTGCTGCTCCACAGCAACAGAATGGCTGGTTGATCTCTGTCCTTATCTATGAGATACACTGTCAGCTTTTCCACTGCCTTCCTCAAGGCTTCTTCAGAGAGCTGGATCAGCTTGTCTTCTGCTGGAGTGACCTGTTATTTATCAGCTCCTTATCAAAGGATTTACTAAAAGCTTATTCCAGAGGCCACGGGGTCAATATCCAGAAACAACTGCACTTCATCCTTTATCCCAAAGAGGTGAATTGTAGGTGACATTTGGCCCTTGCAGTGAGCTGAGCTTGTGAGAGGCTAGCATGTCTCACCAGTGGGCCTGAGACACAAGTGAGGGGTGTAGATGGCTGCCTGCCATCATTTGGTTGATCCCCAGGAGGCAGGTAAAGTGTTGCTTGCTCATGGCTCCCACACCTTCTGCTCCCCAGCCCCTCGAGGGAGCATGAGGCTTGCAGTGGCATTGAGGTGGGAGAGCACGCAGCTGAGAGGCAGTGAAAAGAGCCTGCCTGCTGTGGTCTCTATACTCAATTTTCTTACCTCATCATCGAGAAATACTTGAGAAAAAGCTCAATAGCTCAGCCTTTCAAGCTGCTTTCTGAAGCTTATGCTTAGAGAGAAAGACTCATGGGGTGAACACATTCAGAAACAGTCCTGGCAAAATGGGAGGCTGAAGTCTGTCAAATGCACAGCACATTCAACAACTAAACAGCCCAGGTGATTGCTGGAGAGAAGGAGCTGTGCCTTGTTATCTAAAAGAAGGCAAATATTGGCTAAGGGCTGCTGCTATGAGACATTCATCTGCAACCAGACACGTGCTCAGAAAATTATATTTGTTTCTGTCTCCCTCATCAGACATTTAATGAAAAATAATTACAATGGATTGATCCTCCTGAATGTTCTGAACTCATTATCCCCAAACCAAAACCCATCAGGCACACTGCTACTGCTTTTCTCCTGTAAAAAGGTCACATCTGAGCAGACAGTCACAGTCACTCCTTTGGAGCTGAGTGGTGGCAGAAACAGTCATTCATATCCCAGCCAGGGTGTCCTGTGTGGGACAGTCTCATTAATGTTAAGAAGCTTCTGGAAGCTGATAAAATTCTCAGTTGATAGCTCAAGACACGCTGGTTGGTAAGAGGCTGTTCAAAAAGGGATGACACATTATGAATTTGACAATCCCTTAAAAAACTTGCAATTTTTGAGAATTTTTTCAGAGTAGAACTTGGATCTGCATATCTTTTTTTTCCCTGAGAAAGCTGATCTTTTACAAAATACAAACTGTTTCATAGTAATTGATTTCTCTGGTCCCTTCTGGGTGGGAAGGAGCTATAGTGTCCTGTGATGCTGAACGAGATGTGCTAATAGAGCTTTTAATCCTTTATTTCCCTCTGTCCCACAAGAAATTTGTACCTGCTGAAGGGCTGAGTAGAGGACTGAAATGCTCCCTTTTGGCACTGTCGAAGTCCACAGGAGCTGTTGGAATGGAAATTAGCTTCCCCAACCATCACCCACAGGAGGAAGGGAGGCAGCGTGATTGATTATGTTTTGTTAAACAAGAAGAGAAAATGAAGTTTTGGTCCAGGGAAAAATGGGCAAAATGTCTTCAGGATTGTGCTTGGTGCTTTGGCTGTGGAGAGACACTGTTCTTTGGCAGCTACAGGGTATTTTCCCAATGAAACACCATTGTGGGGGCATAGAAATTCACAGGGTCAAAAAAGCACAAATTGGGCTGTGGCTTATAATTGGCCAGAAACCACATTTCTGAGGCCTCACAGGGAAAGAGTGTCAGTTGGTTATTGTGAAAGACCAAAGTGGTCTTATCTATGCACCAGTCTTTAAAAAAAGTGATGCCGTGTCAAAATTCCCCCTGCATTTTTTTCAGTGAATTTGTTTTCTTTTCATCAAGAGTTTTGGGAAGTAAGATGCTGTGGGTTTCATCTCTTAAAGCTGTACTGTTTGAAGTGCAAACTGCTCAGATCAGGGTTTTTTGTTTTTTTTCCCCCTGTAGCTTTTATCAGAAGGGCACTACTTCTATATATCACTTTTTCTCTCTTCTTTTCTAGGTTCTGAGAAGTTCCATTGCTGTCAGGAGCACCTGAGGGCCCTGTTTCTCTCCTCAGGCCCCAGATAAACCAGCCTAGCACCAAGTGGCCAGTGAAATTACCACCACTTGATCCTGGCCTTTTTGCCAAAGAGTTCCCTGCTCTGAGAACCAAACACAGTCACCTTTGAAGCACAAGCAGCTCTGTCAGAATTAATGAATTAGAAACACACACATGCACATGTTCTGGAGTGGCTTCTTGCTTTGTTTCTTTCTCAATGAATGTGCTAGGAAGTAGTTTTTATTCTAATGTTGACTGTTCCAATCGAAAATTACAATTGCAGCTTTGCAAACAACCAAAAAACATGGCTGAGTGCATCACTGATGATAACACAGAGATAACTGTACTGTTGAATTATGCTACCAGAGTTTCAGGGAAAACTCAGATTGAACTACAACTCCCATGAGCTTGGGAGAACATCCACCATCTGGAGCCTGCTTGTCTCCAGAGTTGTTTTTCTGTCCCTGGGTCATCAGGAGGTGAATGACTTCAATTTTTTCCCCCTTCTTGTGATTCAAGTGGGGAAAACCATCATAACTTGTATATTTTGGTTTCCAGAATGTGTTTTGCCAACTCCAAGCAGGAGATTGCAGCCTAATGTCACTTCGATGGATTTGTGCTCTTAGTGAAACTGGTGTAAATGTGAGCGTGGAATGGGGAGAAAATGCTTCATTTTGAGCCTCCTCTTCCACAGGGCACTTCAGTTCCCTGAAAACCTTTAGACTGAAAAAAAGTCTGAAAGAGCACTCTGCAAGACAAAAGAGAGCAGGAGACATGCAGAGCACTGATGGCTGAGAGTGCTGAAGGAAAAATCCCATCGGGTGTCCTGGGCAGCCCAGCCCTTGCACCCTGCAGAGGAAGGGGTGCCATGCAGCTCTCCTGGACAATGTCTTCCAGCGAACATTCCTTCTTGGCCCAGAGTTTGGCACCAGCAGACAGGTGAGACATTCCTCAGTCGGCCTTTGAGGAGGAAATGGAAAGCAGAGATAGGAACAAGCTGTGGCCAATTTGAATTGCTTTCATTATTCAATTAACTTTGCATCAGTGTGGGTGACTGAAGATGGAGAGTTCTGATAATTCGGGGAACTGTTACTGAGGAATCCTCTGGACTTTCAGGACTTTTTGATGCCTTGCCTGATAAGAAGATTGTACTGAAAAGAAGAACCAGAATCATTTTAGGAGCCCTTCAAATGCAGGGTTCAGGGAAGACGGCAACTAATAATTGGGGAAGAGGTTTCCCTGAGCTCCCAGGTGAGCCTCATCTGGACGTGTCTGATTGCTTCCTGGTGCTATTTCAGACATTGTACTCCTCAGCTGAGTGGGGCCAACCGGGCCTCCTTCCACCTGCTGTTAAACCCCACTGGCCCGAGTGTCGCCTTCCTGCCAGAGCAGCCACAGCAGAGGGGCAGGAGAGGGGAGCCCCAGCGAGCACCGTGCCTGGCCTTGCCTGCGACGAGGGGACCAACCTGGACTGGGTGAGCCGAGCTGCTCTGCCGGACACGGGGCAGACACCTTCACATTTTCACTGCCAGCACCCAGCCTTTGGCCGTGGATGCCAGAGGAGGGGACAGAACCGTGCCATGCATGCTTTCGGTAATGGTAGGGAGGCTCCGGCTTCCCTGTGGCGAGCCCGGGTGCATCTGCATAGGGTGCTCCGGAGTGCAAATAGGGCACTTGGAGCCCCTGGTTTGTAAATCCCGCTGTGAAAGCTCTGAAGGGCAGTGATTCTGTGGGCGCTGCCTCCCTGGGGCTGTGCCCGGCTGTGTTTGGGGTGTCGGTGCCGCTGTGGAACAGCCCGGGGTCGGTGAGGAACCCGCCGTGCCCCGGACGGGGCGCTCAGACCCCCTAATTGCTGTTTGCTAATTGCTGTGGCACCTGTCGGCTCTGGTTTGGGGCCGGGGGAGCAGGGGGAGCCTGAGCCCCGTCGGGCTGGGTCACAGGGGCTCTCTGAGCAGAAAATGGGGCCAGGCAGCCCAAACAGCTTGAGTTTGCTCACTTTGGGAAGCTCGGTCACCTCACACGTGTGAGGCAGGAGAGGGCACATGTGTGACTGCCCACACGTGTGGTAGGTTTGTGCTCCTTTGTTCCTCTCCAGCCTCACACCGGTAGGCCCTGCACAGTTCGACCCTGTGGGCCTGTGTGTGTTTCCAAAGGCTGTGGCCGAGCTGTGAGGGCTCTCCCGAGTGTTTCCACAAGTAATGAGCGAGGTTTTCCTCAGGGCCTGTGGTGCTGTGCTGGGTGCTGTTTGGGAGCAGCATCACCCTGAGTTAAAGGTGATGATGGGCGAACAGGTGATCTGTTTTTTATGGACTGGTTATTTTATCTCTGTGTGGGGAAAGCACTCTCCCTTCCTTCCTTCCCCAGGCAGTGCTGCAGGAGCTCCTGCCCAGCCTGTGAGCTGTTGGGGGACCTGTTTGCCCTCAGGTACACAGGTCTGTAGGGTGGTGAAAAACTGCTGGATAAGCTGTAAGGGAGCTGGAGCTTTCAAAATGCAAAAAGCTAAAAAAACCCTGTTGCCCTGGGGGGGAAGTTTCGAGAAAAGGAAATGAGTTATTTCTGCAGGTGCCTTCTGGTCCTCTCCTTTTGTAAAGTGCTGCCTACAAAAACCCCAAAACACTCGTAAAGGATGGTAAGATGGGCCTGCCCAGGTGAGCAGGGAATTGCAGGCTGAGGAGCCCCAGTCTCACAGAACTAAGGTCCAGGAGCACAGTCCATTACTGGGGTGTGTTAAACCTGTGCCCAAACCCTGCAGCCAAAGGTGCTGCCCAGGAAGCTCAGCAGCATGAGGGGAATTCATGGATTCCAAACGAGCAAAGAAGGGGACTGTCTCCAACACAAGTTGGTTCAGCTGACAGATGATGACTCTCTGTGCCCATGGGCAGGAGGTGGGATGAGGCTGATTTTAACTGAAGTTCCTGGGAGTGCTTGCTCAGCTGCCTTGTTTCAAGGGTAAATTACAGCGTATTTTGAGCATTTTGGTGGGTCAGTTGCAATAAAATGTCCCCAAGTACTGGTGAGATGATGATTAAGCAGTAGCTTATAATAAGCTAAGATGCCATGTGCTGTATGTAATGATCAACAACAGACAGAAGCAGCAGGAGGACAGGACAGGAAGAGCAATGTTTCTGGTGGAGAATATGAACTGGTATTTTGGTTTTTTTTGCAGAGCATGTGGAGCACGTGGGTGGTTTGACTGGAACATATTTAGAGCTGTGTCCCTGCCGTGGCTGAGGGGGCGAGTGCTGGGTGTTCCAGGGAGCTCGCTCCTCGCGAGCATCACTGCGTAACAGGTACGTGTGCGAGCCGCTCTCAGTGTTCCCCTCCTCTTCAAACGGGAACTCACGAGGTTCCAGGGCACTGTGGTTCATGCAATACATGCAGGAGAGAAAATGAAGGTGCACAGCAGGGCTACAGTGTGCCCTAAGGCCTCCCTGCTTCCCAGTCACTGGGGCAAGGACCACCCTCCTTGGCCCCCCCAGCCCTTGGGGTTTGCTGGTGTTTGAGGAGTTCCTCAGGAGCAGCCTTTTAGACTCGAGCAGCCCAGCACGAGCTGTTTCCATCCTCCTCTGCCATGTCACAGATACCTCTGGCATGACTCTGAGTCAAACTGTGTCAGTCAGCTGGCTCAGGAGCACATGCAAATCTCATTTAGACTTTTACAGAAAAGATGCACAATTCCCTCAGCGCCTGTGGAGATTTTCCACAGTGTGGTATTTGGCTGCTTAGTCACAGAGTTAGTTATCTGTGCATTTTAGGAATAGATTTGACTACGATCTCCTTGGCTGTACTGCAAAAGAAAGACTTTTGTCTTAGCACAAACACCTTGGTATAAGTATCAGATGTGCCAGCAAGTATGTGCTTAATTAAACAGGCTCCCTAATAGGTTTTGTTATCATTTTAGTGCTCTGCACTTGAGCCCTATCTCTTACAGGACTGTTTAATGAATTTCTGAGGCTATCTGACAAGTAATGTTCTTTGCTTTCTTGTTATGTAAAATTCATTAAGGTTTCCCTTTGCATAGTGTATATTGAATCACAAATATTATGACTTAATTAGCTTATTGCAATTTATGGGATGGTGGATGTAGGGTTTTTATTTACTGATCTTATGCAGAGCTAACCTGTTTAAAACAAGCAAACAAATACAAACTCAAGTTGTTTTTCTGTCCCTGCTGAGAAATACCTCCCTTTGACCTTCACCACCTGGGGACTTTTCCATAGCTTGCTAACCTTTATTTTTTTCCATAAAAAGAAAACCTGCTAGCAGTAAGCAAAGCTTTAGTTTTAGGGGGTTGGCAGGACTCAGTCTAAAGGACTCAGCTCATTGCTTTGAGCACAGAACTTTCGGTGTGTATTTTCTTCTTACAAGCAGTTCTCTCTAGTACATATTTCCTTTGAGTGTAGCAGAAATATTCTGGTGGTGATTCCCTAGCTGGTATACTTGGAAGTACTGCCCTCAGTAACTCTCAGGAAGGGACAGAAAAGCCTCCCCAGATGCTTTTCCTGTGCTTCCTTGGGAGTTCAAATTATTCACACTAGCAGCAAGTGAAAGATTTGTGCAAGGTTGTGGGTCTCTGAAATGCCCAGGGTAAGGAGGGCTCAGTACATGACAGCTGTGGCCCAGAAAGAGCCCAATGCCCCTTGAAGGTCCTACCTAGTGCAGGTAGCTCTAGATAACCATCAGACTGAAGGTTCCTGTTGCCATTGTACCTTCTGTTGATGTGTTTAATTTCCTGTATCTTTACCATCTGCCCAGGCTATCCACGTTCACTTTCCTGGTCAGAGGTTTTGCTGGGTAGGGCAAATGTGCAGAGGGTCAGAAATCACAGTCAAATGGTTTCTGTGGGTGACAGAGACTGCAGTTCACCCTGGGTGTGTTGGGTGTCTTGGTGCCCACTCCCTTGCAGTGCCACAGCCTCTCTGGTTGGCACTGGGATGGAGACTGAGCAATCTCAGCCCAGCAATAACAGGAGCATAACTACATTATTTGTGGAGAGACAGAGGCAAAAGTAATAATAACAGCTTGCCCAGAGCAAGCAGAGAAACAGGGCTGTGCCAGGGATCTTAATGGCAGAATTGTCCCTTTCTTTTTCATCTTCATTGATTTTCATATTATTTCATGCTCCCTTTCTGAGTTTTACTCTCATTATAACTTGACAAAAGTTGAGCTGCTTCAGTGGTCTTTCTCTTCCAGTCTTCTTCTCTTCCCACAAGCAACGCTGCCTCGTTTGCTCCTTGTTCCTATTTCCTGCCATGCAGTGCCCTGAACTCCCTTGGAGCTCAGTGGCTGCTGGTGAAGGCTGGACCTGTTTGGAACTTGTAGCCACCAAAGCCACACTTTCCAGTGTAACCATGCCAGTAAGGCTCCTGTGGGAATTTTTAAAGCTGGCTTTATCTGACCTGCAGGGAGAGGCTGTTGCACCATTGTTCCTCCTGCTGATGACACAGGCTGGAATTGCTTCTCCTCCAAACTGCCTGCTTTGGGGCAAAGCTCGACTTTGCCTTGTCCTAATCCCTTAGGCAAGACCACAGTGACCACATGAAGTTAGAGGGGCCCTGAGGCTGTTCCCTCATTCTAACACGTGCCACCAGCAAATTGCTCAGAGAGATCAAATCTTTGACTAGACTCTGACCCAGCACCTCAGCTTCAACCCAAAATGTAACCACTTGGTCTGGGAGCAGCCCAGTTGGATTTGGACTTTAGCAACATAAGCAACTACTTGGAAAATTCAGAGCCTTGTTTCCTTACTTTGATTCCCTTTGTCCTCTCTTCTGTCATTTCATGTTCCAGCACGACTGTGGATTTTGCTGGAAATAGTCTCTCTGGGAGTTACAAATGTTCATGTAGTCTCATCCTCATTTTTGGATCAGAAGGGTGGATTTTATGTGAAGAGGAAGTTTTCTCATGCTGTAAGATTTTTCAAGATTTTCTTTTTCAGGATTTCCCTCCCAAACTGGAATGAGTTTTATTGTAGTTTTGTGTTTCTGAGGAATTGAAAAACAAATCGCAACTGGTTGGCAGTAGCAGAAAAGACTCATAAGGTATCCAAACTTTCTAAAACAAGAACAGTTCTGGCCTGTTTCAAGATGCCTCCCCCTCCCAAAATGTTAAATTGGGAAGTTGCTGAAACTGGTCTGTTCCCATAGCTGGATTAGACCTCAGTGAATCAGCACTATGAGAAACCTCTTTGGGGAATTCCTGGTAGGCTGTACCTTGGCATCACTTGCTGACTAAGTTGGGAGCTTCCTCACATACTGTCACTGCGTGGGACAACAGGTCAAAGCTGTGGTGCTGCAATCCTGGAGCCCAGCTGTGGCTCACAGCTTCGAGGGTGGGAAAAGCCCTGGCCCACTGCAAGTTCCTTTAATCCTCCAAATTCCCCGGGATGTGAAGGAGTTCAGCCCTCCCGTGCCTGAGGGGTGTTCTGCCCAAGGGGAGGTGGCCTGAGCGGGGTTCAGGGACAGCTCAGGTGGTAAAGCAGAAGGAGAGGTGTGAGGTGCACTGGTGCATCTGGGTCCAGACTGGCTGGCTGCTGCCCTGTGTGGCTGCTGGTTTGGAATAAAATACTTCAGTATCCATGTAGATGGTGGGTCTGGGATGAGAGCAGCACTGAGCCCTGGACTGTCCATGGATGTTGGGCTGTGTGGGGCACCAGGCAGGAGTGCGAGAGCCAAAATATATACCTGCAGCCTCCCAGACACTGAAGAGCCTCTTGGCTGTGGGGTATAGACTGGCCATGAAGCTGCAGAGAGGACAAGTGAAAAACATTGCCTAGCAAAGCCTGTGGGGTTTGTGTTGCTCAGGAGCTCACCAAAAGTTGTTGGAGTAAACTGGAGAGCAGCATTCATCCCAGAGGCATTAGACACTGGGAGAGAGATATACTTTTGGGCTTTTAATTTAATTTGTCTCATGTGACATGTCTGCCTTTTCTCTACTTAGAGCTATCTTGTCCTGTTTGTACCTTTTTAGTGCTCTAATAAAACCCTGCCATGGGCCAGAAGCCTTGGCTGCCTCCAAGACCAGATGTGGCAATTCCACCTCCCAATCTGATTCAGCCCAGTCCCAAATAGCTTTTAACTGATGAAGAAACAGACAAAAGACTCATCAGGGTTGCTCTGCTTGAGAGCAGCAGAGCTGGGCAAGCATTTTGGTCATCAGGGTTCCAGCCCCCTGCCCAGCAGGAGGGTTTGCTGCCTGCAGTGCTCAGTAACATGTTTGTGGAGACTGTTCTGCACAGACTGATTTCAAGTAGTACATTTTCTTCCAGGAAATCTGTATTTGGCATTATAACTTCCTGGGAATAGTTTGTACATTGGTAAACCTCCTCCTACCATATGGGAAGGAGCATTCTCTCTGGTACCCTGTAAAGTTTTTTTTATTAAATGAATATCTGATAGCTGCAAAGTTTGGAATTCTCAGGGGCTGTGCAGTGGGTGTGAAATGTGTGACATGAGATGTATCTGGCCAAAGAGCAGAGCCATGTGGGTCTGTCCCTGGTTTGGTCCCTGATCCAAGCACAGAAACCACCAGAGTGGTTTGGTACCAGGGTGGCACAGGGGTGAGGTATGAAGCCAGCCAGGAGACACTTCTGTTCAGTAGGTGGCTCAGGTCATCTTCCCATGTCCAGAGGCTGGTGCTGTGCCATTCTTCCTGCTTCCCAAGGCCAGCTGTGCTTGGTTGAGCAGTGCCCAACAAGGGAATGGCCAAGATGATGAGCCTGTTCTTAGCATTCACCCAGTCAGCTCCCAGTTGCCCGCCACTCCAAGCTGACTTTGCCCTGCAACCCTGATCTCTGGCTGTCTTTTTAGAGCAGCAGAGCTAAATTCATCTGCATGGAACAAGTATTGGAGCAGAAGCAAGACTTCAACAGAAATCACCTTTTTCCAGCTTCCTGGCAGTAACATCTCCTTCAGTGGAGACTCTTACCTCCTCAGCAAACAGTTTGCACTGGCATACCCTGATGTTTGCAAAGAATGAGACTTGATAGAGGTCCTGGGGTAAGGCAGGCTTGAGTAGAATGCTGTCAGTGTCACAAAATCCCTGCCCTTTTGGAGGCTCTGTTGTTCTTACAGAGCTGTTTGGATGTTGGTTGTGCAGTATTCTGGTGTCCCTTGTGTGTAAAGGGTCAAAGCAAAGCAGTTAAATGGCATTTTGCATCTCAGAACTGGAAATCTTACTTTTTCTGCTGGAGGTCTCAGGTGTAAATTTGCAAAAAAAAACCCAACCAAATCAGTGACTTGCCCAAAATTCCTCCCAGGAAAGAGAGTTTGACCAGGAAAAGAGGGAAAGATTGGACAATTCTTTTGTAATATTCAAAAAAATTAATGTTGTCACAGACTTAAGTCTTTTCTTGCATTCAAGGAGTTTCCTTTTACCTTTCTTATCTGAGCACACAGGAGAAAAACATGGCCCAGCAGTAGGAAAAGGGGCTGAGTCTGAAGAGAGATAAATCATCTCTGCCCTTCTTCAAGGTGGCTACTAAAGGCTCTGGAGTGGTAGGAGAAAACCAGCACGTGACATATCAGGTGTACAGGAGGGCCAGTCACTCCTGGTTGTCAGAGGTGGAAACATGGGCTTTGGAAATACAGTTTGGTCATCCTTTGTATTGGAAACATTTAGGGTTTTCTTTAAATCCAACCTGCGGTTTAGATTTGGGACAATGTTCGGTGCTGCTTAAAAGCTTACACTGCTAGAAGCATTCAAGAAACTGAAATTGAGACTGTAGGTAAATGTTTGCCATGTGGTCTTAGTTGAAAAATGTTCAAATGGCTCTCGCTTCAGTTGCAAACCCACAAAGCTGGTTGGTAGTTTCTGCTGTATATCTATTACAAGAAGGCCTTGATTCTTCCCCCTTCACTGCTCTGGAGCTTCCTGAGGACTCAAATGGGAATGTGAGCAATATTATTTCTGCAGGGAGTATGTGAGCTGAAAAAAACAGTCTCTAAAGTGGGATTATTGGATGGGTGTCCCTTTTAGGCCCTTGCACACTTTGAACTCAGATCTGAGAATTGTCTCTCTCTCCAAGGAGGACCTGGAAATTTGAAAAAGTCATAGAAGAAATGTGGTTTTTCTGTAACAGCATAACCTGTACATCCCATACTAGGTACAGCAGTTGTTTGCTCAGTAACCTGAAGCACAGAGTGGTGATGATACAACCTGTGCCCTCAGTTCTGCACCTGCTTTTCTGTGGGGCTTGAGTGGCTTATTTGGGGTTTTGCTGAAGGAAAGAGAAGCCTCCTTAGTGCTGCCTAGATTCTCCAGCTCCCATCTGCTGCCCTGGCTCCCAGCACACTGGGGTCCTGCAGTGCTGGCTTCTGTCACCCTTCCAGGTTGAAAGAAAACCGTGTCTGCTTGACTGGCTGCCCCTCAGAGCTGAGCCCGCCGTGGTGGCCCTGTAAGGGAGGGCTCTGTGCCATGGCCCTTTTGTGTGAGGAGCCCAGTGTTTGGTTCGTGAGAGAAATCCCTCTGGCATTCTGTGTCAGGGCTGGATTGGCTGGAAACGGGTCCTTGATGAAAACCACCTTTGCACGATGCTTTTCCCACCTCCAGGCAGTGGGGACTGCACAGCCCAAAAGCCATCACCAGCCATCTCTTTTGTAGATGTGTGACAAGGAGGATCCAGGCCTGGAGAGCAAGGCTTAACTCGATGCTGCTTTAACTGGGGACAGTGCTGTGGGGCTGTGCATCGAAGAATAGGTGATGGCCCAGCAAGTTCCCAGTCTTGCTCACTTGTACAGCTTCTTGGGGCTGTGTTTGTAAGAGTATTTTTGGAAGAAGCTTGTGTTACAGAGTGACAGGTGTAAGAAGCTGAATTTGCAGACCCAGACCCTCACAGTCTCTGGGAAGGGGGTGTTGTTTAGTTTCCACTGAAATCTGGAGGTGCTCCTTCGGTACTGCTTTGGTTTTCACAATGGGTACAGCTGGGGAGGGACAGGGGATGTGGAGAAGAGAATATGGCATTTTTGCCTTCTGTTTTTAACAGTCCTGTATAATTTTGGGAAGTCCTTGGCTGCTGTTTGGTGATATTGCTGCTTCCCATGCCAGCCAACACTGGCAGTGCAGGTGTGTGTCTGCATTCCTGGTGAAGGCATCAGTCTCTTCTCCTTTAATTGATGTGGTTTGCTTTGCTCTGACAGAGACTGTTTATGGAGCAGACTGTGACTTCAGTCTCAGCATGTTACTCATGTCTACACAGATGAGTACAGGCAAACCTGAGCTTGTCTGCCTATGCAAAGACAAAGCTGAATGTGAGCCAGACCCCTCCTAGCATGGAGTGAGAGCAGAAGCAACTGAGTGCCAGGCTCTGCTCACAACCCATGCAAGTACCTTCTGTAGCTGCAGTGACAGCTGCACATCACACCTTCCTCCTGGGCAGCCCTTGCTGTGCAGCTTCCCTGCTCACAGTCATTTGTCACTGAATCCCATCCAAGAGTAAGCAGGTGTCTGGGATTTGCAGGTTTCTGGGCTCGTGGGGTGTTCAGGGGCAGCAGGAGCAGGAGCCAAGTGGTCTCTGCTCCTCAGGGGAGCTGTTGGGCTCAGGTGCCAAATGAGACACTCTCTGGAAGCACATCCTTGCTGCACAGTAGAACACGGCATCTTGAGAGGGGAAACCTCTGGTAGGTGAGGAGAAGACAGCCTTTGGACTTAAAGTCTGCCACAGAAGGTAGAAAAGCCAGCAGTAACTTTTAGGTCAGAGTGGTTGTTCCAAACAGGTCATTCTGCACAGGGCCTGTTAGTGTGTTCATCAACTTGAGCCAAGGGGGGTAGATCTGGGTCCTAGCTTAAGGAAAACACTCTTTATGCTGTAGTAACAGAGCTAAGGAGGGACCTCTCCTTACCCCTCTGCCCAGTAACTGGTTTTGGGGTGATGAAACAGAGGTACAAAATGCACAAATAAAACACTGAGGTGGGAGATATGCAGTGAACCCTGTCCAAGTGAGTATCTGGGCCTGATGTCTGACTGGGATAGACCTGGATCTTCTGAGCTGGGCCCTGGTGACTTAGCAGGAGCTGCCAGTACAGCACGGGCTGCCTGCTGAAGGGGCAGCTGGTGGCAGCAGGGAGGGAGCAGCCCCTTGGTCTGGCAGGGAGATCCCCTGGGAAACATCGTGCCTCAGAAAATGCCAATTGTCTGAGACAGAACAATTCTGTGGAAAATGTTGGGTTTGATGAATTTCAGTTGCTGAAAAATATTGGACGAAAATGTTTTGAAAACTGTTTGACCTTTTCTAAATGGCAAAGTTTCAATGTTTTTAGGTCCAAATGCAGCTTCATTTTGATAGCTACCATTAATTGAAGGTTGGAAAAAAGGTTGGAACTGAAATGAAATTCCTGAAAATGAATCGAAACAAAATGTTCTCTTCCTCTTTTCCTCCCCCAGTGTTCTTATTTCTGGAGAAATTGTGAGATTTTTTTTTTTTCCTTTTTAGTTCCTCTGAACTGGGATATTTAAAACCTCACAAATTGCTGTGGGAGGGCATCCCATCCGGCTCACCATCCACCTTCTCCAGTGCAGCTGCTGCTATTAAAGTGGATTTTGTTTTATTTTGTGATGTAGCTCCAAGCATTTTTCAGACCTTGCAAAGGGACTGGGATGTAACCTGGCCCTGCAGTTCTCCTTCCCCACCACTGTCTTTTGGCTCCCTGGCAAGTGCAGCATCTCCCCATCTGAAAAGAAAGAGTGTGAGCAGTGTGCTGTGATTTGTGCTGTGGTTAAGTGACAAACACGCCGTGTTTACCAAACTAACACCCCGGGACAGCATGAAATGCTCACTTTAAATGCACCACAGCTAAAAGGAGCCAGTTGTGTGTACAGAGTCGGGAGCAGAGCTCCTGTCAAAACACAGGGAATACAAGGTAAATAGGGCTGTGCAGCAGGGGATGCCTTGAAAGCCTCACCAGGCAAACACTGCTCACAGGCCCAGGGCTGCAGGCAGCAGGACTGGCTTCTGGCTAAGGTGGCTGGAGCAAACCCTGTGCACTGGTGACACCTGCACTTACCAGGCACAGCCAGTGAAGGAACTGGGGTGGAGAGAGCAGGAGGGGCTGAAGCTTCGGGTTTGATCCTCTCTAGCTCTGCGTTGGAGTGAAAGTGCACCTTTTCCCCTCCTTCCCTAAATGGAAAGGGTTAATGTAAGGTCTGTCATGTGGGGTGTGATGTGGGGAATAGGCTGTGCTGTCCCCCCAGCGTTCCAGGTCTGTTGCCATGTCCCTGGCTGATGTGGAAAGCATTCATTGCCCTCTTTTAGCCTTGTTGTCTTTGCCTTGTCCATCAGGTGAGGAGTTACCTGTAGGTGAGTGGTGATTCCTGTCTTTCACGTGGTGCTAAACTGGCTCCTTGGCTGGGGTGTGATTTTTTCTCCTTTTGAGGTGATGTCTGACAGTTTTTTGCACCTCACGGGGTCTCCACAGTGGGAACCAAAGTTTGCACTTCAACCATCTTTCTATCATGTAGGTGCCACTTTGGATTTTGGCCTTGCACAACGGTGGTGGAGTTGAATTTTGCCTGGTAGGGATGTTTGTGAAGTGAAAAAGTAATAGTGCCCTCCCTCTTGGTCCATGTCAGTTTGCAGAAAGGTCTCATATCAGTAAGTGGAATGGCTTTACGAGTTTTCAAGTCATCATCTCCAGGGAAATTGCTGCAAATGAATGTGTAGTAATGGTAAAATGACCTCCTTGATACCAGGGGTGCTCCTAAAGCCCCCCTAAGAAGGCAGTGGGTAAGATCCAGTCTGCAGGCACTTTGGGGACTGATGTGTGGTGAGGTTTAATGTTCCTATAAATAGCAAATACTGATTTCAGGTTGCTGGCAGTATTGGTTATATCTTGGTCATTGATCTGTTTCTGAAATGTGGAGCAGATTGAAAATCCCTGTCAAGCCAATTTGCCCCAAAAGGGGCTTGTGTGGAATAGCCAGTAATTGGACCTGCAGCCTTTCCCTGTTCAGTAACAGCAAAGTCCCTTCTTCTTCACTTCCCTGTTGGTGTTGGCAGAGATACCAAGTATGAAGAGGTTGCAATGTGAGCAAACAATTTTTAGTGGAATATTTAAAAACAAAGCAGTGGCAAACAACAACAAAAAACCCTCAGGCGAATCTGAAGGATTTATGTTTTTCCTCACTCAGATGGATGCAATTATGCTGGAAGGTTGAATGGATGCAAATAAAGAGGACCTGACATGGAGAAATGAAATACATAATTTCTAGGAGAGATGCAGAGCTGAATTCTCTGTACTATATGCATTGACTATATTCAATGCAATAATTCTGAAGTCACTTTCTTTAAATGCACCTAGTGCTTCTGACAGATTGCTCTGGTAAACTGCTGTGGTTGAAATACTTGTTGCATCTTAATGTGTCTCTCAGAACCAGGTCTGGTTTTTGAAAATGCCCCTTGCAGTTACTTTTATTTTGGGTACCCCTGTAAGTTGTGCCTTGGCAGCCATTCCCTTTGTTTGAATACTCCTTTGGCTGAACATTTGCTCCCTTGAGCAGAATATAGGCAGTGCTGCATTCCACTGGTGCATTCTTTGTGCTTCAGAGTCACCTTGAGCTGAGAGGGTGAGACTGTCTCTTACATGAGTAGCCTGTGCTCCTCTGAGCAGTTCCACTGATGAATAGGATGTAAGGCTTGGACCAGGAACTTATAACCCTCTCCTCTCTCTGCTGGTTTGCCTTGATAGTTCACACTGCTTTCATTTCTGATCTTTGTTCGAAATACATAAAAGGGACTTTTAAAAATCTTTGTGGGGGACACTTCACCACAAGGCCGTGGGGTTGGGCAGTGCCTGAACAGACAGACAGAATTCCCTTTTCCTTCACTGTGCCATTCTGACTTTCAGCCTTGCAAGCCCCGTGTCCAGGCCCTACGTATCTAAAAACAAAAGAAAATTTAGCCTGATTTTTCCCCCAAAACTGGACACCTGGATTGCAGCCTGCACCCCTGGAGTGAGCAGACTGCTCAGTCTGTGGTGTGCCGTGGTCCTGAGAGGTGAGCAGTGTGGGCAGCTCAGAAAGCATCCCTAGGCAGGGTGCTGGGAGATGCTGGGTGACTCTGAGTGTTCTGCTGTTGGATTCCCCAGTGCTTTTGTGTGTCCATCGATTTGCAGAGTGTTTTTCTGCTGTGGGCATTGGCTTGAAGAACTGGAATCCACTTTTCCTTAATTATCGTGCCCAGGACCTGACTCTTACCATCAGAAAAGGATAGAAACTGAGAAACTCAAAGTTTTGGCTGTTAAGGGGCTCTTCGAAATAATTTTAAAACACTTCATGTGATTTTGCAACTGGAGCATTTTTGCTTTCATTTTGGATTCAAAGCAATCCTCAGACTTTGTTTGAAAACCTTCTCACCAATCTATTCTTGTATCAGGTTACCAGATTCCATCAAAACTACTCAGTGCCTTCAATGTCAACTTTGAGCTGCTGTACTAACTGGTCTGAAAGTCTTGTCAAGGGCTTCAGTTGGGTACAAGAGTGAAAGCCAGGGGTTTTTCAGACTTGGGAGTTTCGCAGTTTTTTTGAGAGCACTAGAAAATCTGAGCTGTAAGTTGAAAGGCTGCAGGGTGCATGTGTGTAAAATAAGCTGGGCAATCAGAGATCTGTAACATAACCTCACTCTCTGCATTTTCATGGTACCTAAATATGTTTACAGTCAAGAAAAATAGTAGTTTTTCCATGAACACACCACTCTTGGAGCTACTTCTTGGCTTTTCTATCATCAATACTCTCTTTATTATTCTCTGCAGATGTAACTCGGCATATGAGATTTCCATAGACAAATAATATCCTCTCTTTTCTGGGACTTTGGAAAGCAACAAGGAAAGCCAAACCAATCCCGTCCCCCTGTTGAGGTTCACTTTGAAGAATGATTGCTTTGTGGTTTCTTTAGGGCACAGCTTCAAGTTTGGAAGCAAATGCAAACTGAGCAGATTCTGGCCAGCAGTTCCACCTGCCAGGAGGGTGCATTTCTTAGCTTTTAGTGCCCCAATGCCCAGAACTCTCTCTGCAAGACACTAGCAAAGCAATTCATGGAAAGGGCTTGTAGATGGCTCCACAGAGAATAGCTGGTCTCCATGTTACCTTATGCAGCTGGCCTTGTAGGGCAGTTCCTCAGAAGTGGACTCCCCAAGCACGTGGACTTTGTGTGGTTATGCTTTTCTCCCTGTTGTCAAGTGCATCAGAAGTGTGAGCTGCCTCATGCTGTTAATCACCCCTGGCTTAGCACTGGCACCTCTGCAGGCAGTGCCTGCCAGGGGTATGGCAGCTGCGTCTGGTAGGGCAGCAGTTCCCTTTGAATGAGAGGAGGTTGCTCGGTTGGTTGCTTTAAGAGGCTTTCTCTGAAACACTGTCTCCAAAATCAAGAAGAGGAGAAAGCTGCTTCCTGTAGATGTGCTTGGAGATGAGAGCCATAGAATGGTTTGGGGTTGGAAGGGACCTTGATGTTCCAACCCCCTTTCCATGAGCAGGGACACCTTCCACTAAACCAGATTGCTCAGAGCTGAGTCCAGTGTGGCCTCACCACCCTCACAGGGAAGAATTTCATCCTACTATCCCAACTAAATCTGCTCTCTTTCCATTTGAGTCGTCCAAATGGGGAACTGCCCCGAGTTTGTCAGCAGCTCTGGCTCAGGTAGGAAAGCAGAGGCCACAAGCAACGTGGTCCCACGGGGCATCAGGGCATTGTCAGTCCCTGGCACAGGGCTTAGTTGAGTGACTCGAGTTTCAACAAAGCTGCTGTGTGAAAGGAAAGGAAGTCACAGATGAGCACAGAGACTGAAGTTGCTGAGGTGTGGTGTCAGAGCTGGGCACTGCAGTGGGAAGGCACCACGACAAGGCTTTGCTAGAGCCCAAAAGTTGTGCCTGCATGTTGTCTGCCAGCAGTGCTGGAGTCCTCTGTGACACCTCTGTGTGTGCCTGAGAGAGAAGTGAGCCCTGCTGAGAGGGCGATTAGGGAAGGTGGCCTGGCTCAGACATCACAGCCTGCCTCCTTTGTAATCTGCCCTGGGCTGATGCAAGCTGCAGTTCAGAACTTGTCACCTACGGTTTTCCTTGTGTGTGTCCTTTCTAACTTGGGCTGCAAAGGGTATGGCAACATAAAATGGTGGGTTTCATATGGAAAAACTGCAAGATAAAAGGTGGTTGTTTATTTTCTCATCTCTTACTGTATGAACTCTGCTATCCTGTTCCCATTGCAGGCCAAATCACAATTTAAAAGACTCTTTGGTCATGGTATCAATAAAGAAAAACGGATAAAGTATTTTACAATCCTGGTGCTTTTAAAAGGGAAGGTTTGCTGAGACATGGGTTAAAGTGCCTGAAGATGTGGCAGTGATAATTGTGCAATGGGAAGCAAAGGAAGTTCTGTCCCAGGTGAATTACAGCATGAGTAAGAGCAGTTTACCTGCCCAGGTCCTGCCCGGGGCTCTGGTGGGGTCTGGTGCATTCCCTCCTTCCTGTCTGAATTTGCAGCATGACTCCTGTGTTATTATTTCACAGGCCTCTGCCTGAAGCTGACTCTGTGCCCTTGGGCCACCGGTGCCTTCCCTGCAAGCTGTGGTCATTGTGTTTGCGTGTCCTGGATGAAACCAAGGCTGAGGCTGGCACCGTGGGGCTTTCTGAGTGGTTTCCAATGCCTGGAATGAAACTGCTGTGCTTCGGTGCAGCCTCCATACCTGGGGGCTGTGCTGATGGGGGGAGACACATATGGAAAGGAGAAACCGAGGATGGGAAGCACAAAATGTTAATAATGTGTGAGGGCGACAGGCAGGCCCAGGGAAGGGGGAGTGGCTGGAAAGGGTTTGCAGATGTGGCTCGTCTGCGTTCTTATCTGCCAGCCTGGCAGCAGCCTCAGTGCTGAGACACGGCTCTTTGGGACCCGGCCCAAAGCTTTAATGAACGTTCCTGGCTCTCAGGGGGCCGTTTGTCTCTCAAGGCTATCGGCTTTCTCTGAGGACACACATCATCACCCGGCTCTGAGCTGGATAAGAGCTTTTGAAGTTTTCTGTTTGATATGCGTCACTGCCTCCGTCACACAGCACAAGACCTTCTCTGGTTTTATCCTTTCCCGCTGCAGTTTCACCCACCTGGTATCGCCACCAGAGATAAAACAGAGCTGAACCTCTCGTGTCTAGAAATAACCGGAGTTTGGGGAATTCGGTTTCCTAGAGAGAGCAATTAGCACCTTCAGAAGGTCTTAGCAGGAGTGAGGATGAGCCTCTCCCTCCCATGCACAATCTGAGCTTTATTTCATTTAACCAGCTGGCTGATGGTCACAGGGAGATCCGGCTGCTGGGCTGTGCTTTTTGGGCTTACCTGAGCCCAGCTTCTCACCTGTGGTGGGGGCTCTCTCCAGGTGGGCATGGGCAGGCACCCAGCTCTGCCCTGAGCTCAAGAACTGCTCCAAGGGCATCTCTGGTGGCCACACTGCCCTCACGATGACACCAATGCTGACTGTGGTACCCTATTTGTTGTTTAAGTTCAGGCTTTGGTCACTAATGCCAAGTAAAGCCATACAAACAGAACCCAATTTGGGTTTTCAGGGGTGCTGTTAAACATTGAGGGAGGGGGATTTCTGATCTCTTTACCAGTGGCAGGAGGCTGCTTAGAACTTGTTCACTGGAGTGCTGAGGAAGCAGCTAATGGCTTGTATTTCTTTCTCCAGAAGGCACATGGCTCCTAATAATGGAGCAGTAAAAGCAGCTAGTGGTGTAGTGCACCAGTGTCCTAGGTGGGATGACCTAACTTGATGACTCCTGAGCCAGGATGTATGAGCAGCTGGTGTCCTGGTGACACCAGGGTGCTTGCAGAGTTAATGTTTGACTGACCTGTGTGTCAGGTGACCTCTTGCAGTTTAGAAGTCAAGTCATGCATGGAGTCAACCAAAGGAAGAAGTCATATGAAGGGGTGGGGTGAGGTACTTAGCCAACAGGCAAAGCAAACAAATGATGAATGAGGGTTAAAACAACACTTCAGGTTATGACCAGAAGGGAAGCTCAGCTGAGAATTTGTCTCCAGTCTCTGTCTTGCTGTTTCTAATTGAGGAAATTGTGAGCACAATGAACTGTGCAAGATCAATAATGAAACACATTCACCTTGGATCTTGCTATTTCTGCTGTGCAAGCAAACAGTATTTCATGTGACTGCTGAGAAGGAAAAGCTAATTAAAGAGCTGTTATTTAATTGGCCTAGGTTCATCTTTATCTCATAGTCAACAGCAGACAAGTGAGTCTGAAAAGAAAAGCTCTGGGGAGATGAAGTGACTTGAGCAGGATTGAAATAAACCCAGGCTTAAAATCAGCCCTTGCAGTTCCCAGCAGAAGGAGCCTGCCCAGCTGACTGAAAAAATCTCCTGCTTGTGTTGCTGGCAGAGATCCTCAGCAAAGACTAGAATACAAATGCCTCATTTTAAAGGAATTACTTCTGTCAGGCTTGTCCTGGTGCTTATCCACCCACAGGAGCAGTGGTGGCTCAGAGGGGAGTGCAGCAAACCAGAGTGAGGGGAGCTGCAGGTGTGCATAGGCAGAGAATCTGGACTGTCAGAGTCCAGTGAGAGGGTTGTGTTGAGCTCCGGGGATGTGCTTGGGTTCTGTTCATTGTGAGGGGTGAACCTGTCCTGGGAGAGAACTGCACTGCTGTCATTGCAGGGCATTCAAGTGGGTTGAGGGCTGTCTCCTGGGGGTGTTGGTACCTGCTCAACACACCACATTTCTGCAGGTTTCTCCCCAAGCTTTCCTCCTTTGGGAAGCTCAGCCTCTGAAAGATACAGTCCCTCCACACTGTGGTTTTAGGATCAGGCCTTGGAGATGCTTGAAGTGCAACAGGGGTGTCACTCCTGAGCAGGATCTGAACTCTGTGGGATAGAGGCAAGGTGAAAGCATATGGATGGTGCTTTAATATGAACTCTGTGTGTGTGTGAATGAAGTGAGGGGCCTAACTCATCCTTGCAACCCCTTTTTAGAGGGTAATACTGGCCAGATAAGCTGGTGTCAGGAATGCTGCTGACTCCTTGTAAGCTGCTTCCTATTCAAAAGTAGGGAAGCTACTTGGGGAGAAACCCAGGCTTCAGCTGCTGACTAGAAACACAGTTCAGTGTCATGTGCTGGGGTCTTCTGGCTTGCTTAGAAAGAACAGTGATGTCTCTGGGGACACCAGAATGTTGAACAGCCTCTGGCTGGGTCTTGAGTTTGGTTCTGTCTAGTGGCCTTGCAGTTGATGTCCGTGTCTCCTGAAGTCTGGCATGGTGTAAATCAGAGCATCCAGGCACTGATCTCAGCTAAACATGCCCTGTAGCTGCCAGGGCAGCCAGAGCAGTGTGTGTTAGCAGTGTTTGCTCTTTGGGCTGAGGTGACATTGGCTCCTTGGCCATGTCCTGCAAGGACATCTGTGATTGACTGATACCTGACATGGCTCCTGGGACACCCACTTGTCACCTGAAATCCTCTTGCATGTGACACTGGCACCCTCAGAGCAGACACTGCTTTCCTGAGGAGGAATCTTTGGGTCAGTAAGCTCTTGCCATGGCAGTTTCTGGGGCAGTGTTTACCACACACCTCCAGGGCTGACAGCTCAGCTCCTCTGACAGACTCTTGCCTGAAATTTAAGAGACAAAAATACAGTGTTTGTTACAAATGATTGCCCCTGTCCTCTTCAGTCCATATCATTTTCCAGTCTGACATAGTCAAGTTATCAAATCAGTGCTTCCAGAGGCTGGATTTATTTTATTTGTGACCAGGCAGTCCCGGAGACACAGGCTGCCAAGTATCTGTCAATAATCAACCAGAGGATATCTTATCTGTTTTTCCCTTGGCTAAACACATTGTAAGGGCTAACACACCATGAATAATAGATAGTCATAAAAAAAACACATCCCCTGTAAATCTGTCCCAGCTGTTACTGGGCTGAATTTATGACAGCAATATTTAATCAACTGTTTTCAAGAAGAGGGTTAGAAAAACACTGTGCTAAAAGTTGTGTGTCTAGCAAGAGTCCTCTGTTTTCTGGCCTGTAAGAGTCCCGGAAATGGAGAAATGTGGGGAGTGTTGTGGACAGAGACTCAGGGGCTTTGGTTTTTTTTAATCCACATCGGTGCTGGTGTCTGTCTAACCTGAAACAACCAACAGGAAATGGATTTGCACTCTGTGCTTTGTGCAGTGTCTCTCTGGTAAAAGCAGTGCTTGAGAGGTCTGATTCTGCTCTCACTAACCTCCATCTCTTGCTTTTCAGGTGACTGTTTTCTCTATACTGTGAGATGCAGGCAATTGGTTTGCTGTGGTGGTTTGAGATGTTAACTGCTGTACCTCTTCCTGGGTATCTACCCCTGTGTTAAGGGAACTTGAATTCCCATTAATTTCCACAGGAAATTGGACTTGTGTTCAGCTTTCCAGTCATCTTTATGGTGTCAGGCCTCATCCTATTGCCTGCTGGAGCCCTAGATATTCAGCCCTTTGCCCTGTTCTCCAGAGTTTTCACATGCTGCCTCTTTGGTCTGGCAAATCGCAGGTCAGCACTTTTCTACCCTCAGAATATCTTCTGTAAAAATAATAGTTTGAATAGATGAGTAGAAACTTCCATTTGCATTCTGGTGTTTGAGACTTGAGGATCCCCTGCAGCAGTGATGGCTGCTACATAACATGGCTCCAAGAAGAAGCTAATACTGCAAGGATTCTGGTGATAGACTGAGCAGCAGGAATTGTCCCACTCAGAAAAGTTTTCATGGAAAAGTGATCGTGTCACATCAAAGTAGGACTGTGTGTTCAGATTTAGGCTGACAAATGTTTCTTCACTTTGCTAAGGAGCATGGAACAAGTGTTGAAATGCTTCTTCAGAGCCTCAAGCTTAGTGAAATCCAGCGTTATGGGAAGTCATCAAGGTGATTTCTGCATCCAAGCAACTCTTGGTACAACTAACATGCGAGTTCAGATAAGGGTAATCAAATCGTATGCCTCAGGTTGGAAGATGGTATCTGCAGGGGTTGGGAAAGCTCTGCTTCCCAGTGCTCCCCAGTGCTCACCACTGGGGCTGGCCAGTGGCCAGACCCTGCCAGTGATTCACCTGTCAAACTGTTGGGGAAGCCAAGTTCCATTCGGTGTTAATAACAGCAATGAAATCCAGTGCTCAGCTGTTTGCTTTTACTTTCTCCAAAGCATTGTGCTTGGAGGTGGCCGAGAGCAGCAGATTATAGAATGAGAATGCAGTCTGTTCTTCTGACCTTTCCACTCTCAGCCCTTCGGTGCTTTTAAGTCTCCTGAGGTGGGTTAGGCTTCCCAAAAGTGCAGTTCCTGTGGGCACCCAAGCCTTTCCCATCTTGGAGTCAGGCTTGTGGTTTTATGGCAGAGGATCTCTCCTGCTGGGGTGCTCTGGCTGGTGTGGTGTTTGACTAACAGTGAGGATACATTCATGCCATGCCCTGCAGAAATGGCTGCTGGAACAAAGTGTTGGGCCAGTGTCAGAGTTCTGTCAGCTGAGGGGATCTGGGCAGAGTCTGCAGCCACCAACCAGCACATTTATCTGCAGTGCTGCTGCAGCTGCAGGAAATCTAATGTCAGCCATAACGTGCCAAAGGCAAAGCTTGTCAGGGGTGGTGCAAGGATGGCTTTGAGTGGGGCAGAGGCAGAGCAGCCAGCTCTGGTCCAGGCAAACATTGGGAACTCTAGAAATACTCAGAAATTAAAAAGGGTTTGGTGGGGGCAAGTTGCACCAAAAAGGTTAACTGGGCTGAGGTGCAGGAGGGAGGTGGGTTTATTGCCAGGTTTACTGCTGGGTTGTTGGTGTTTATGTTGGTTGGTTGTTTTATTTGTGTTTTTATTTTTCCCCCTCCAAATGTGTTATGTGTGCTTTCTGGATACTGCACTTAGGCTTTTGAACAGGGGCAAAGGTTCAAATATTGATTCAGTTTCGAAATGTAGGTAAAAACTGGCCATTCCTCCCTTTCCCATCCCTAACAGCTGCTTACAACACTGTTAGCTGCAATATGTTGCAGTGCTGCAGACCTCTGCACCTTGGACTTGGAGTGTGTTGTGCTGATGCCTCTGCCCCCCCCAGCACGGGCTCCTGGCAGCAATTTCATTTCCAGGGCAGGGACAAACTCATATCTCCCCTCGTGCAGAAAAGCTACAAGTGCTGTGAGATTTGAGCCTCTTGGCTTCGTGACACTTTTATTGCTGGGCTTCATGATTCACTGGTTCTGATCAAACCAATTTCCAGCAATAAACAGCAGGAAGGGAAAAAAAATGTGTCATGTTGATAATACAATGAGCGAAGGGACCAATGACCCTGAGAGGAGGGTGAGCAGAGATGGCTCATCCTGTTATGTAGCATGGCACTGCCAGGAACTCGGGGCAGATAATGAGAGAAAGCTTGGAATGAAGACAAAAGGAAGAACCACAGGCTCTGGTTCAGGCAGGCAGGAGCATCCCTCCCTCTGCAGCACGGGCCACCTGACATGGGGCATGTTGGACAGCAGGAGGAAGGACATGTCCCACACCCAGTACACAGGGGCAGTGGGGCTGGGGGTGTGCATGACATATTTTGGTTTATAGCCTGTGAGATTCCTCAGGGCCTCTACCTTGCAATTTTGGGGCCCAGCCTGCTGTGCAACAGCAGTGCTGCTGTCACACACTCATCTGCCTAGTGAGCCTAAGCCATCAGAAAGCAGCCAGGACAAGTAAATGTAGAAGGGGAACTTTGACTTCGTGGGTTCAGCAGGATAGGACTGAGCTTGTAGACATGAAAGATCAGCAAAACAACCTTGGTAATGCAGAATAGCTGCCTGGATTTGGGTTGTTGGGTGGCTGTTCCTGTTGTGGTTAGAGGCTTAATCTCCACCTGTGTTGGGTTTGCCCTCTGTTCTTCCTTATGATACCTCTTTCATCTCCCTGCTGGCAGATGTCCTCAGCTAAAAAGATGAAATGGCCAATCTGGGTGGTGCCTTCACCTCCCAGTGGCTCATGTGAGCTGGTTTCCTCAGGTAAAGCTTTTTCCAGCAGTTCACAGGTGCAGGGCAGCTCTTGGAGCTGGGCCCTGTTCCCTTTTACACTCAGGGTTCCACGTAGTCACTTGCTTTTCTTGTCCCTCTGCATGACATGCTATCATGAGACATCTTATCAACGTTAGCACTGCCTTGAAGAGAGCTAATTTATGTGATAAGGCCTTATTGCTCATTTCTCAATCTGCACCAGCACTGCCTGCTCAAAAATAAGATTATGGTGATCAAAAACCTGCAGGACAGTCACCTTGAATAGTGGTGTGCTCCTGAAAACGGTGTACGTGACATAAATCTTTATCAGGATGTCATTTAACAGGGAAAGAAGCTCTTGTACTTCTACCAGCTTATACCGAGTATTTAACACTTTTATTATGTGGAGTTTATTATTTTAATGGATCCCCATGATTATGCAGCTGCACTGTTCGGCAATAAAGAGGGAGATGTTGCCTGGTAGAGCCCACGGGCCCTGGGTGAAGTGTCAGTGGTGGTTGGAACCCCCAGCAGTGCTAAAGCAGCACTGCTGTGCCTGCCTGCTGTGAGAGGCTGAGCTTGGTGGGACAAGCGGGCAGGTGGTCCTGACAATAGCAAGTCTCAGAACTTTAATTGTAGCTGGTTTGTTTTTATGAATAAGCCAAATTTCTCTAGTTCCTCTTTAAGAACAAGTGGTTTAATTAGGTAGTCTATTTATGGTGAGATGTGTATCTAAAGTGAAGGGCATTTCTTCACCACCTTCCACTTCGCTAATGATAAGCACAGCTACAATAAATTGCCTGCCTTGGGACAATTATCTCCATAGATTTTTTGTTTGATATGGAGGGTGCCCTTAAACTTTGCTTAACTTGACCTTGTGTTGTTGATTTTTCCCACCTGCAAAATGGACACAAAAAAAGGTGAGTAAAAAAATAAAGTTGATTTCTCAGTTGCTGTGAACTGGCACAAACCTTAAAAAGACAACACATTTAATATCTGGTTTACTTGGCACAGATATATGTCAGCTGCTGCACTCTGTACTTTGGATTTGGGGTTTTTGGCAGTGGAGCAGGTGACCTGGTAACGGGAAGTGTTGGTATCACTGGTTCTCAAGGAACAGGTTAGGTAGACATCTGTCTGGAAAGGTGCAGCTCTGAGCCATTGATCTGGCTGGGGCCAAGGGGGTGGATGAGACTGAGCTTGGGAGCCATTCCTGTGCTCTTGTTCCAGGGATCTGCCTCACCCTCTGCTGCTGAGCAGCCAAGGGAGGGACAGTGACCTGACTATTTGGAAAGTCCCATCAGCAGGTTATGTGAGGGTGTTGCTGAGAGAAGATGGGGATACTGTCAGTGGTGGCACATTGTGGGGCTCGTTTCTCCTTCCCTTCATCCATGTGTGAGGCTTCTGAAGGAGCTTCCCACCCACCATTGGATGGTGTGAGCAATGCACTGTGCTCTGGCAGATGGTGCTTGAGATCCTGTTGTCTCTGGTGCCTTCTCCTTCCTAAAAAGGGAGACATGGTTATACTGAACGAGGCAAGAGACCCATCTCAGTTCTATCCTGACTCTCCACAGTGGCCACAGCACATAAACCAGGAGTGGGCTGACACTTCCTTCTGGGACGTGCTCTCCAGTGGAGATGTGTCCTGGGCTAAATAGCTTCTGATGGGCTTTTCTGTGAATTTATCAAACTGGTTTGGGAATGCTGGGTAAGCCCCTGATACCCTGGCATCTGCTGACAATGAGCCGCTTTAGAGGCCGGGGTTGAAGCCATCTGTGATACCTTTGTTGTCCTGGTGCTGGGTCCTACTCAGATAGCTTTAATGTTCCTCGTTTTGTGACAAAGCCCGTGTGCTCGAATGTCCTCATTAGCAGGTCTGCCTTCTCCTCTCGTGCCAGCAAAGGGTGCAGTGCCCAATGTGACCGTGAGGGCTGCCTTTGGAAGAGGGCTGTGAGTTAGCAGCACGGGGACAGGCAGATAAGGTTTTTCCACGCGCACGTAGATTGCAGGGGTTTTCTGGGCCACGGCTGTATTTGACTGGCTCTGTTTACTTAAATGTACAGTTTCTCATATACAAAATAAATTTCAAACCTCCTTTATCTCATCAGTGGCTGAAAGAGAGAACTCTGTGTGAGGGCACTGAAACAGATGTGGGGTGTAGGTAATGGCATTCCCATGACCACATCGTGAGGGATAAAACAACAGGGCTTCCTGCTCTGCCTTACCAGAACAACTGTTAAGGTGCCATGTTGTGCTGGCTTTGGATTTTTCTGTCCTTGTCCCTGTCAAGGCATTGCCCTGTGCACTTGCTCCTTCCCAGAAGCTCAGCAGAGGTTTTGCCCAGATCTGAGCCAGGCTGGGCCAGGCAGTCAGACAATGGGGCCCATTGAGCCTGAACCAGCAGGGAAATGTGCTGGGGTTCAGCTGCCTGGGAGCCTTTGCCCGTGGCTCCATCCCTGCAGCTGCACACTTCAGCTTGGTGCTGGGCTGGGGCTCTGCAAGCAGGTTGTGTCCCCTTCCAGGGCAATGGGATGCAACCATCTGTATCAGGCAAGATGCTGAGGGGACCATCATATCTCACACAGCTGCTCTAGGATGTAACATGGTCTCCTATTGTTACTTAAAATGTCTAAATGAGAAAAACTACAGATTGTTTTAAAGTCCCAGTTCAGAAATAGACATAAAAATTAAAGAAGTGTTTCAATTGTTTAGACTCCCAAGTTCTGTTTTCAAGAACTGCTTAGGGCTCCCCTATGCCTTGTTACAATTTGCCATCAGGGATCTAAATGCCTCGGGAAAACATAATTTTCTTGCTACACCCTGCCACTTCTGGGAAATCACAGCCCAAATCTCCACTTGGGTCACACTGGAGTCAGTGCTGTGAAGGGAGCCAGAGAGAAGCCTTGGTCCTTGAGCCTTCCCAAGGCATCTCTTGTTTGCTGAGCAGTGAGGAGGTACCTAAGCAGTGGCCCTTTAAAGTAACCCAGGCAGTCATGGCACTTGCCTACGCAGTACTCACAGGGACAAAAGAACATTTCATAATTGTTTGTCCAGATAAACAAGTGTCAAGCCTGCACTCTGAATTAGTTGTGGTGGCTTAAGTTAGCCTTTATTATCAGCAGAAGAACACTTGTTATTCAATCTCTCAGAAAAATGCCCGTGCTGCTCCTTTGCTCACTCAGTTAAGGAACACTTGTGATAAGGTTTTTCTTGTGTCAGGTATTGTTTTATACCACCTAGAGAAACAGATCATTTGATTAAAAGGAAAAAAACCCTGAGATTGCTTCCTAAATGCCAAGGGAGGTCAGTCAGTTTAAAGCAGCTGTGGTCCTGAAGCTGTGAAAGGAGTGTAACTTCAGACAGTTATGTTTTCTGTAGTCAGAGGTGGTGAGGGACAAGACTGAAGGTTGTCAGCTGGGTGAGCCTTTCAGAGACTGCACAGGTATAAGGAGTAGGAAAGAAGGCAGCTTAGCTCTAGTTTAAGATGGTGACTATGGGTGGAACAATCACAGATTTGTATAAAGACCCCCAACACCCCAAAATTGGTATGTCTGTCTTTAGCAACACCACTTTAGAGTGTATCAAGATACTGATTCCAAATAGATGGTTTCAAAAAACCCAAACAATACCCAAACCAGAACCCAAGGTGCTGGCAGCCTTTCTCTTACCTTCAGTGAAGGAAGAACTGCTTGTTCACAGCCTGTGACATGGGGTTGTTGGAAGGTGGGTTGCAAAAGGGCAGTGAGAAAAACCAGGGCATTTGAGTGGGTTTTGCACCATGAGGGTATCTGTGCCATCACCTCCTTTAATAAATCCTTGGGGTTTGTGAATTGAAAGACTGCCTTAGCCCAGTTTCCTAGCTCAGACATGGATGCTGATGGAGATAATGGGGTTTGGGCAGTAATGGAAAATGAAATTGCAGCCTTCCTGTAGGTCCCAGTCCTACACAGGAAGAGAATCAGCTTTGTTGTGCCTAGGTGAGTAACTTTTTGTGGATAGTTTATTGATGTTGATGCAAATAGGTGTATTAGCTTCAGAAGGCTTAAGATCAAACTCTGGATTGAAAGAAGAAGCCCAAAGTCCTTACAGATGTGTTTCATACTTCTGCAAAAGGTCAGTTTTAACTCAATTATTGAAAAAATCCTCCAAGTCTAGAAGTACAGTTAGTCTAAATGTATTCTGCCTGCCAGCTGGAGATAACTCCTGGTTGGCCAGTATAGCTCTACTGGCCTCTCTGGTACAGCTGGTGAGTGGGCAGTTATACAGACCAGTGTGGGTCCTGCTCTGCATAGTAACCTGAATTGTTTTGGAGCACTTCATAAGTCTTCAAACACTTTTCAGAAGTACATCTTGTGTTTGACAGAGGTCAAGAAAGATGTACAAAGGGCAGTTACTCAGCTGAAGATTGCCAGTGGCAAGCTGTGGACTAGAGAACAAGTTCTACTCTGTTAGACTAAACAATTGAGTCTATCTAGTCCATTATAGTAGAACTTGCTGGTTTTGGTGTCATACTTCCCCAAAATCACACTGTTGCTCCTGATATGATAACTGAACAACAGCTGTTTAGAGTGCATAGGATGGGGGAAATTCCTGTATCTGTCTGATGAGGATCCCTGCTGAAAGGTAAATGAGTTCAGGTGAGGAGGAATTCTTACTGTATGACACTGGACGTGAGCATAATGGATATCTGGGTGGATTCCTAGGATCTGATTCAGTGCTGCAGGTGGCAAATGTGCACTGCTTGTTGTGGGAACGAGGCCCCTTTTGCCCCTGGTAAGAAAACCATGTCAAGGGGAGCAAGTGACTGCTAGACCTGTCCTGCAGTGAGTGACTTGGGGAGTGAAGCAAACTTCACCTCCTGTTTTCACTTTTCTTAGAAAACTTAGGGACAGAGACTCTCCTGAGACTTCCTCCTGCCTGGAGTGTTTTATTTGTGGCACTGCCAGGAAACCAGAGCAAAGCAGCAGACTGAGCCTGCTGAGGGTGGTGTCCTGCCTGCAGTGCCCAACCCATCACCTCAGTGGGAGACAGTGCTGTGGGAAGGTGTGAAACACTGATGGTCTTTGCTGAGAGACAGGGCAGGTCTGGCACTTCTGTGCTCTTCAAATCCTGAATTTGATAGCAACGAGAAAACAAGACCAAACAGCATAAAATGTGAGGTGCAAAGTGTTCCTGTTCAGCTTTGTGGGTTGTCCTAGGGTTTGGTACAGAGAGATGAAAGAGGGCAGGATGCTGGTCAGGAAATACGGATCAAATACGGATCTTGATTTGCTGTATTTTTCCTTCTTTAAGGCAAAGGGCAGATATTGGAATGGCATGGAAAACCAAAGTGCTTATTATCATGAACAATATTGCCATTTTCTCAGTGACAGTGACACTTTCAGCCAGAAGCCCTTACCTGTATGTAGAGAACAACCTTCACTGCAAGGGTTTATCTGTGAAAGATGGGGCACAATGAAACCCATCCACTTGGGTTTACAGGTGCAGAGCTGAGCACAGAGGGATAACTGGTCTGCTCCAAACCACAGAGGTGACACACTGGGGGGGACTGGACCTGGCCCTGCCCCAGAGGCACTGCCTGCAGACTGGCCCCAGCCTTGTCCTGCCCTCCTCGTGCTCCTGCAGGCTGTAGTAACAGCTCCTGGAGCTGGGCCATCAGCTGGGAGAGGCTCCCAGCCTGCTGTGGCCCTGCCAAGTGGCTCCATTAACAATTGCTTTCATGATTACAGTGCTTATGCAAGCGGGGAGCAGGCTTTTGGGAGGATGTTTATATTGCACAGATCCTTTATCTGGCTTGACTATCTCCTCATTACCTGCATCGAAGAATTGCCTGCCTTAGTGGCCAATAAAACTAAATTGCTAAGTGCAGCTTTGTGTAACCCTGTTTACCTTTTGTACCAGATTAACCTTTATCATATTTGCAAGTGTGTTGGGAAAGTAACATAAACAGAGGTAGGTGGTGGAGGCAAAGGCCAGCCTGAGAGAGCCAGCAGTGCCCTGTTTGCCAGGGCACCACAGATAACAGGAGGCTTGTGCCAGGCAGGGAGCTGCAGAGAAGCTGCTGCTGAGCTTCTGCTGATCAACATGATGGTTGTAGGAGTCTTCCACACCTTCCCTGGGTCAGCAGAAGTGGCTGGGGTTTAAGGTACGCAGCGAGGAGCCCAAACATTGCAGGAATAGCTGGTGGGGAAATGGGTCCTGAGGGCTGGCATCAGCAGGCAGCTGCCCTGGGTGACATGGCAGTTGGGCTGGTGCCAGCCTGCTGCTGCCACGCTCTTCCCAAAACACACCCAAAGCACAGTCACCATCCTGCCAGGCTCAGCCCACAGCTGGGGCACGGCCAAGGCACTTGGAGGAGCTGTTTTCTCCGAGCTGTGGAAGGACTTCAGGTGGCAGGGACAGTGGCTCTCAGCTGGGACCCAGGGCACCAGGAAGGATGTTGTGGCCTGTGTTTTTGCTGGTGTGTCCCTGCTGGCAGAGACAGGAGGATTTCCAGAAGTTCAAATGAGGAGAGCTTCCCATTTTCCCCAAGAGTCTGCTCTGTGGGGCTCACTTGGAGCAGATCTGGTTTCTTGGTCAAATTGGTCCCATGATGGGAGCTGGACCAGCCCCCTTTATCTCTCCAGGAGACAAAAGTCATTTTTGCCTTCAGAATATGTATCAGTGAACCAAACAAGTATTACCTGGACCACTGATCCCCTTCCTTCCCCACTGCAGAATGTGTTCCTCTGCCTTTTTCCTGCTGCTGTGTTTAAAACAAACGTGTCCACAGAACTCCATGACAATTACAGCCCTGGCAAGAATGTCTAGGATAGATCAGTCTTACAAGTGGATGTCACATGCACTTTGCACTTTGGGTCATGTTGAGATCTTGCTGCTTTGAGTTCAGATGTGTTTCCTAGAAAGTGTGGCAGTCCAGGTTTCAGACTGAGCAGCTGAGAAATCCATGGAGTAGTAGCTGTGTGGATACATGCTCAGTTTTTTCCCTAGTTGCTTGTCCTTTCCAATATTCAGAAAAAGAACTGAAGTGAAACGTGCATGGATTTTTTTTTTCACAGATACTTCATTTCATAGCAGGATTTCTGGACATGTGGAATATTCAGTGAATCTGTGAGCAGCATTTGGACAAGCACTTGCCACTGTGAGCTGTGTTGCACTGTCACTGAGCTCACAGAGCTGAGTCCCATGAAAGGGAAGATGGGGCTGCCCTTGGTTGTCACTCCCGTTTCACTGCATGGGAATGTTTGTCCCTCTCCTCAAGGGGCTGTATTAAGTTAAATCCTGCAATTTCATTTGATTGCTGTGCCTTATCCTTAGAAAAGGAGATCCCAAAGCCTTGTTTCCAGTCAGATCTAGCAGGAGTCTTCCCTTGTTGCTGAAGGGAAGAACAAGGATGACACAAAGCACTGTTCAGGACAAAGTTTCAGGGTCCCACTGTCCTAAAGCAGTGAGTGAAGGAGGTAATCCCAGAATAAATCCTGGGAGTGCCAGTGTTTTCAGCAAGAGGTGGGTCAGAGGGTTCATATCCCATTGCTGACCTGGAAACCCCAGCAATGACTCCCTGCATCCAGCCTGGATGCATCCCGGCTCTGCATCCTGAGTGGAACTGAGATTTGTCAAGTTCTGAGCCTGGGGTGTGGTTTGGAAATGGAGACTTGGGGACTGTGACAGGCCTAGTCACGAGTCACAGTTTACGTAGGATTTTGTCAGCAGGAGCTTTGCATTTTTAATTGTTATTTTTATTTATTAGCTCATTTAAGAGAGTTACATCACAGAAAATGCCAGCTCAGTGGAAATTTCAGTGTCCTGGACTTTGCAGCTTTTTCAGAGCAAGCAGCAGTCAAGCAGATAATCCCATCTTCTCCTGTCTCTGAGTTTGTCCTTCTTGCCTGACATGAATTTGATTGTGGTGTCTGTGTGTGTGCTGGCTCCTGTTAGATGCTGGTGAGGACAAAGACTTTGGGAGGGTGTTGAGGAGCAGAAGAATGCTGAGAGAAACCTGCAGCTCTTGGTTAACCACCCTCACTTGCAAACAGGGAATGGTTAATAGCTCCAGAGAGTGCATATTGGCAGGACTGGGCTTGGCTTTTGTTTTACTTGAGTAGTGAAATGGTGAAATCATGTCTAAGTGTCCAGGCTCTGTTCTGAAGCTGGGGAGGCAGAGGTATAATCAAATAACACCCTCAGCTTTTTTCCATGGAGTTTTGGAAGGCTTTGCCAGCAGAAATCAAATGAGAATTAGAGCATTTCCAATTGTTGGGTGAGAGAAAGGTCCTGAAGAAAAACTGTTGCTCACTAAAGTGAAAAATGTGCCTGTTCCCCCTACAATTACCATCTTGTTTCCAGACCCATAAGGTGCATGTCCCAGGAATGGAATAAAATGCAAGTTGGCCACAAATGTTTCCATGAAAGTGTTTTCATTAGAAAATTTAGTTGGAATTGAGACCTTTGAGGGAAAGGATCAGATTTAATGAATTTCCTGTTCTGAAAGTAGTTATGAAAACAAGTTTAAAGTCATGGACATATGATTCCCTTTTTTATGAAGAGGGGCTTTTATTTCTTTCCCCCCATCTCCCATTTCAGCGCAAAAATCCGTCTGAATAAAACTTCATTTTATTTGTAGTTTTAATGAGTTCCTGGAAGAAATGGCAATCAAATAAGAGTAAAAGGTCAAGCCTTTGTCTGGCTCCCTCTGTGTCCTTTCAGTGCTGCACTGCAGGGCACTGAGCCATCTCTGAGGTCTGTCCCCTGCCACTGGTGGCACGTTGGCCAGAGCAGGGAGGGCAATAAAGACAGGACTCTGTGAACACACTCCTCTGGCACCTCCTCCTGCCCCTGTGAAGGTAAAGAAGATGTGGCTACCTTAAGTTACGTAGGGGACAAACAGGAGCTGGGAGGACACACAGCCCTTGGGATGAGTGTTGTGAAGGGCTGTGTTGCATGGGTGTGCTTTCCCACCTGTCTCAGGGGCTGGAGGCACTTCCAAGGCTGTGCAGAGCACCAGCACACTACAGGAGGAGTCTGTTTTGTCACAGGATTTAGCCCTCTACCCACATCTCAAGTGGCCTTTTTGCACTCAGTAGTTGTCATTGGGTGACATGCTGTGGTTTGCTGAAAACACAGATGTGTTTTATGGCTGCTGCCCTGTGCCCTTCACCATCAGGGAGCACAGCTAGATCATAGCTGCTCTAAACAGCATAAATTCAAGAAGCTGGTTATCTTCTCCCCCTTTTCCTTAACTTTGGGGTGATAATCAGCCTGCAGAAGCCAGAAAAAAGACTCGTGTTGACTGTAATGGATCCATTATGCAGGCCAGATTTGCACTAGCACGTTTCAACCTTGTCTCTCTAGCGTTTAGAATCATCTTTTCCCCCAGTTTCCCAGGACACGAGGGCTTGAGAAAACCAAGAGCAGCCCAGGCGGTCTGTCCGTGAGTCACTCGGTGTGAAGGCTTTGCCCAGTCATCCCCACATTTTCCACATGATTTGGAGCAGGCAGGTTGTGGTGTGGAACAGGAGCAGATGAGTAAGTTGGTTATGGAGGTGGCTGTGACTGTCTGTGAGAGTTTCCCCTTGCTCCAGGTGACTGACCCATCCCTGTGGGCTCTGCAAACCTGGCCAGTGCTGGGACCCACTCTGAGCAGGTGTTTGCTGAACTTCAGTGATGGGACAGGACTCTCTGTGCTTCTTTCCTGGTGGCAAACACACTGACAGGCTGTAAAATGCAAACAGCTGGGAGTTATGGCAGGGTTTGAGCAGACTCTCCCTTCACTCTTGCTAATGCCCCTCACCTCCTTCCTCCACCCACTGGCTCAGTGGTTTCAGGTACATCCTGAGGGAGAGGATTTTCCTGGCCTGAGACTGCCACAAGTCTAAAGGTTCCCCATCTGTCCAGGCCTGACTTCCCACTGGCTCTGCTCTCTCACTGCCAGCCTGCAATAATGCATGGCTTAAATACCAATGCCCCTGCCAGAACCGTTGCTGCCACTGTGCAGGAGCTCTCCTGGAGCTCATTTAAAACACTGAAAGGAAGGAATTATTTGGGATTGTATCCCTCCTTGTGCTTAGCTGGTATCTGTATTCAACCCACATGCCTGTGAGGCCAAAAGGCAAAACTCTGCTGCTTCCTGGGGCACCAGGATTCACAAGGGAAAGGATTGCAAATGTATCTTGTCTTTTTTTCTGCTGCTGGGCTTCTGATAGTCTTCCCAGATGGCCCATCCTCTGTGTGGGCATGGACAGAGAGATGAGGAGGGACTGAGGATATCATGGCTTGTTGTAAAGCAAATAAAGAGGGGCTCTGTGTAACACAGCAGGATGGGGAAAAGAGGGTTTGTTTCATCTCTTTTGGAGTAGATGAGGACAGGATGGGATGCTCTGAACTTCCTATGTTCTATCTAATTTTTCTCAATTTTTCCTTGCATACTCTCCAAGCTCTTGGTATCTTGGCTGTAAAAGGTCTACAGCAGGGAAGTGGAATTTGTCCTGAACCTTCCTTTCCCTTCTATTACAGTCCACCAATCTTTCCTCTTCTGTCACACAGAGATAAATATTGGTTTCAGAATTAAAGAGCGTGTCAGGAGTGAACTCTCTAGCTTGTCTCAATAACTTCATAGAGTTTGTTTCATGTGATGATATTAATAAACATCTCTCATCATGCATGCTCTGAGCCACAAAGGGTAGGACACAAAGGCCCTGTGACAGCCACAGCTGTGCTGTGCTCCCCTCAGCCTGTGGAGCGTGTTGCTGAGCCCCACAGGCTGCTCAGGGACCTCCTGCTCCTCCCAGCCAAGTACCCTGCTCTAGGCTCAGGAAATTGTTTAACTCCACCTCCTAAATCCCTGCTCTGTGATTACAGATTTTCACGATTTATCCATTCCAAGTAGCAGAACACCAAAACATTTTGGCAGATTGAACTGGATTCAGTAAGAGAGAGTTCTGCTTCTCACTGGAGGCTTATCAGAGCCTTGAAGTGCTTTGCTATGTTTTTTGTTTCTCTCCTCAGTTTTGTAGCATCTACTTCTACCCAATAGTATTTTAAAAAGAAATACTTTGTGGCAGCAGTAGAGCAGCTATTTTCAGCAGGAGCTCCGTGCAGTCAGATCAGGCCATCACTGGCTTGCCCAGTGTCACTGTCCCCCTCTGAGGGAGGAAGGAGCAGAAGCCTCTGCTCGGCAGGTTCCCATCACCTGCTCTTCAGCATTTGGCTGTGCTTGGGGGTTTGTTCTCCCTTTGCCCACAGTGTTTGTGCCCTCAGTCTTGGCTTTTAGGGGCTGAATCCACCTCCTCAAGCCTGGGAAGATGCTTGGATTATTCCCTACTTGCCTCTCCCAGGCAGTGCTGCCCCTTGGGCAGAGAGGGAGGGAGGAAGAAGAGTCTGAGATGAAGGGTGAGGTTGTGTTCTGCAGAGGACTGCAATGTGTGTGAGGAAGCTGTCCTGGGAACAGCACCCCTCACCCTGGTCATGGATGCTGCTTCTCCTGGCCTCTGACTGCTCTCCCTCCTCAGTCCTGGTGTGCATGAAGTCCTTGCCTGCTCTCCCATTCCACAGCCAGGATGTGACCTTCTCTCCCAGTCTCCCTGGCCTAGACCAGCTTTCCTTGTCAGGCATGTGCCTTGCTTCCCCATGAAGAGGACTCTGCTCTGCATTCAGTGGATTATATTTCATACCAGTGCTTTGCAGCGTGTGCTCTGCTTCCTGCTGCATTGCTGTAGCAGCTCCTTCCATCAATGCAATTTACCGAGGAAGGGTGCTGAGAGACAGAAAGTATTTAAATTTCAAGTAGTCTGTGACTAATGAGCCATCTCCAAGAGACATCCCATGAGGCCTGTGACTCCTCTCTTCTCTCAGAGGAATTTCTGTTCCACCTACAGTCATTCACCACTCCAGAATCCGCTTTGGAGGAAAGGAATTGTGGTTAGAGGAGGCCTCCAGAAACAGAATTAGCAGGATTGGGGAGGGAAATGGTTTGACTTTCTTGTCCTGTTTGATACCTTGCCACGAAGTTATTTACACTTCCTGCTGTTTATCTTAGGACCAGATGAGATAATGAAGTGCATACAGAGATAGAACCCCATTCACCTGAGGTTCTCTGTAGCTTGGCAGTGGTATTGGCTTGTCTGTGCAGTAGCCACAGTCTCTTCTGTCTCTCTTGCTTTCCTTTAAGTGTTTTGCTTCTGGCATGGGTCATATGGAGACTTCTACCTGACCTTCCCTGTGGACAGGAGGAGAGTACATTGTCCAAGGCCCCAGGGTGAATCCATGGTGTGAGTCCCTGTTCCTCCTCAGCCCTTCCCCTCCTCAGCCCGGATGTTTTGTACCCTTTCACACACAGTCATTATGTTCTGTTTCTTCTGCCTGTTCTTCAGAGTGAGTGGCAGAAGTGCTGCATGAGGTAGGTAACTCACCTGTGAGAAAGGCTCTGCAAATGGACTGCCTGCAGCAGTGCAGGAGAACTGAAAAAGTGTCATTGGTTCTCTTGTCCTTTACAAGTCTTTGGGTTTCCAGGGCAGAGCCTGGGACTTGCTGCAGAGGATCCATGAGTGGGCTGTCACACACTGCAGCAGGTGATCTCAGGATGAGGGAATCCCAGTGGGATAGTGCTGGTGTGCTCTGACAATACTAGACCTGAGTGTGTGAGGCACTGGGGTGAGCCCCCAGGGCTTGCAGAGCAAACACTTGCTTTCTCCAGGCCCCAGTTCTCCCCTTCTGTCCCTGCACCTTGAACAATCAGTTTATTTGTTAACTTTTGGCCACTTCAGGCTCTTTTGCCGTGTCAGAAACATTAGCTTCATGGAAATGAAACATTCCTGGCAGATTTCCGCCCCTCACAGAAATAGAGTTCAAGTTCCTTGAGCTCCCCACACCTTTAAGGTATTTAGTCATAGGGTGTTGCCATTTAATGGCAGAATTGGTGCAGGTTTTGTTCTCTGATGCCCTGCTATGACTGCAAACATCTGCACTGGGACAGTTGGGCGAGGGCATCTCCTGAGCTGTGCACCTTGAGGAGGTCAGGGGAAATGTACGTGGTGCTCCTGGCCCAGCAGTGCCAGCAAAACCTGAAACCTAAGCTAGGTGTGCATGTGGGGAGAAAAGCAGCATCCCCCCTGTGAGACAGTGTTAGCCTTTAGAGATCTGTGTCTAAGTTATAGTTATAGTGAGATCTGTGTCTAAGTTATAGTACTTTTTGTAGTATCCACTGGAGAAAGCTCTACTTGTGGAAAGACTTTCCTGGCGAGGTTGGGAGGATGTCTTTGGGAAGGCAGCAACTCCTTTTCCAGTTGGAAGTCTGCCGCAGTGTAGCTTTTTCTCTGGTGTAAATCAGTCCTTTCTGAGCCATAGGTGGAGGAGCTTGCTGTGTTGACTGATGTGGATGCTTGAAGGCTCACACAGACCCCAGGAACCTGCAGCTGTGGGGATACGTCTGTGCAGTTTGAGCACCAGTTCACCTTTTCCAACAGTGCTAGGCAAACATGTGCTCCCTGCTCCTGAGCTGTGGTGGTGATTGTTTTGACAGCCTGATTGCTGCTCTACAGAAGCAAAGCCCCAAGTCCTTGACTCCTGAAATTCTTTGTGAAAACACTTCCGCCCAAACCAGAGCTGTGTTTGATCTGCAGTCTGAAATATGTGACTGGAACATCAAAGTGAGTTTGGAGAGGAAGGGTTACTTAGAGCTGATGTTGCAATTCACCTGATTCTTTTCCAACTCGAGATATTTCTGGCATGGATGTTGTAATCTCATTTCTAAATACCCATATTTCCTAAATACTTGGCATTTGGCCTTGTTTTTCACTGGATTCTTCTGAAAAGTCAGTACTTACCTAATCACTTTGATATAAACACTCACTGAATCATGACAGTGGTCTTCTACATGCATTTATATACACTTCCAGGAAACAGGGCCATGATCTAAGGGCTGTTCTGATCAGTATCAGTGTGCAGGAAATTTGGCTAAATGTCTTTTTGGTGGTTTTTACAGTATAACTAAGCTGTTCACACTAGTGACCTTCCAAATCATTAAATCTCCTTACAACTCAGCAACAATAATGACATCTTACTTTGTTCTGTTGGTGCCTCTTGCCTTGCTCTGTTTAAGGGCCCAATCTACCCCAACTAAAGCTCAAAGAGATATTTTGGTTGAACTTGACTGCCTTTCATAGAAGTAAAGTTTTTCGGACACACTGGCTGTAGTATTTCTCCCTTAAACAGAATTTTTAAAGGTTGAAGATGTGGGTGAAATGTGTCACTTACAGGAATACTTCAAAGGTCTTCCCCAGCCTGTCCCTGACTGTAAGAGAGAATAGAAACTTTTCTGCCTGGCTTGCAGGTGGTTCTTTTAGAATTACATGCAGACTTACAGCAAAGCTGCTGACACTGGGAGTTAAGTGCTTGCTGGAATATTTCATGAAGAAAAGCTGGTCAACACCACAGTGAGAGAAACTACCTTGGGTTGGGAGCCATCAGGGTATGTGGTTGGTGACAGTGGGGACTCAGAGGTCAGGGAAGGGGCTAATGACTTGAGTGAGTCCATTTTCTGTTATCCAGGAGGATCTTGAGGGAGTAGGATGACCTAACATCAGAAAAAGAAGTCCCTTGTGATAGCTCAAACACACAGAATAAATTAATTTCAGGTCCAAGACACATTGTTCTTCTGCACTGGAGGTGTCCTTTTCTATCCCACAACCACTCTGTGGAGACAGTCCCATCTAATAAGGTATAAAATGACTTTTTTCTTTTTTTTTTCTTTAAGTTTGCTTTTCATGCTGGTATCAGATATGTGTGCAGCAAATTGCAAATGAAGCACTCAGCTATTTACATGGCTTATAATTGGTAAGGAAAGCAGTATGAGGCTTTTGCTGTGTCCCTGTGGCACAGGCCATAACAGGGGAAACAAGGCTGGGAGAGCTGGCAGGATGTTGGGCAAAGCCAGATAGAAAGCCAATATGTTTGTGACCATGCACAGATAAGATCTTGCACTTAACAGTACTTCATATTCAGAGGGTTCAGTGAAGAAATGATGTGCACAGCAGCTTTAGCTCTCTATTGGCATGGTGTTCTCTGAGGCAGTGCACATAAACCATTCAGAACAGCATCACCTGGTTTATCAGGACAACCAGTGAAGAACACTTGCTTCTTGCTTAGCCTTCCAAAGTGACTGAGCTCTGGCAGTACAAGCAGTAGCTATTTGCTGTCACCAGGTCCCTGGGAATAGGCCTTGCCCCAAGAGCAGCCCCAGAGTCTTTGGGGATGACTTTAGTCTGGGCTGTGTGTTGAGCTACCCTCCAGATGCAGTCCCTGAGCCTGCAGTGCCCCGAGCTGTGCTGGTGCTGTGGAGTCCTGAGGAGCTCCCCTTCTCCTGGGGCATCTCTGCTCAGCACTGCCCACAGCCAGCCCTGCTGCTCTGGGAAGGGCAAGGCACAGCCTGGGGCCAGGGGCTTGCCAGCTGTGCTTATGGGCTTTGTTCCTAAGGCGACCAAGATGCTGCTTTCCCATCCCAAAAGCAGCCAACTGACTCTCCCTTCAGCTTCCTTCCTTGCTTGTACACAGTTCTGCTGGCCAGGACCTGCCTCTGAGTAATCCCCTCGCCTTCTCTGAAGGGTGTCATCTTAGAAAGGCAAATGATGCATGGGTTGACACAGACTTATGAAAAACGTCCTTAAATAACCAAGACAGTTGTTGAAATCTTGTTCTCCAAAGCTTTTGCCATTTTGACATCCTCCTTTTACTTGAAAGATGCCATTATAGGAAGACCATCCTTAGCACATCAATTGTGTGAACATTATGCATTATTCCAGTGCCCCATTCAGGAATGTTTTCAGCTGGGTACTTCTGGTACCTGCAGAAATGTCCTTACAGTGTTTGTTGTCATTTCACTAAGATGGTGTCTGCAAGGACAGACCATCTGCTAATCAAAGTAATGATGAAGGGAGCAACTCCGTTCTTAGAGGTCCCAGCTGACAGAAACAGCCTGTTCTTTGTTGTAATTGTAAAACTGTCCAGTTGGACAGTCCAGGTTTCAAATACTAATTTCTCCAAAGCATCTGTAGTTCAAGAAAATCTATTAAATCCTTCTCCAAATGAGAAAATGCTGTGCCATCACCAACCTGTTCATATTTTAAATAGTGTAATCATTGACACTAACAGTATATTGAAAAATTTGGTAATTAAGACTGAGTTGTGATATTTATACCAGGTTTTATACAGCTATAAAAGCTACAGCTAATATTTCTGGCATAGATTACACTCACAGTACAAGTGCAAATGGTTTCTTAAAAAGCTGAACAAAGGGGGAAATGGGAGATTGGAGTTGGGGGGATATTGCTCTAGAGGATTTAGAACATTAGAGTGGAAAAGCAACAAAAGCAGCACTGAATTCCCAAGCCAGTGGAAGAGTTGAAATATTGACATAATAATTGACATAGCTAACTTAAAACCATCATGGCAGCTGTTAACTGTTCTAGTGCCAAAACCCAGCATTCAATTGCTGCCTCACAACATGAACATTCCAGTGATGATGATGATTGTGGCTGAGTAGCAGCAGCAAAAAGATCTTGTACTAAGACATACTCAAAATCAATACTTTGAGAAATTAAGTGTTTAAGGAGGACCTGAAGACACCAACATGTCATACAGTTTTTACAAAAATACTTTTAGGCAATGTTTGTACTGTACAGAACCAGACTTTTAAACAATAGCTGACATTGCTAAAATGTCATCTCAGTACTAGAAAGGCAAGTGTGCAATCAGCACCTTAGGACTATTCACTAATTTTACAGCTCTCCTCTTTCTGGACAAGAAGTGCCAGCACAGTTAGAGCAGCAAGTGTAGAAAATGAGAAAGAGCCAAGGGTTAAGGAATGTTCTCCAGAATGTCTGGGTCATCACAGGTGGAATATTCTCAAACAAAACTTGGTCACAAATGTGGTGTGGTAGGTCTGGGGTTGGTAGTTTTGCAACAGGGGTGAAAAGTACAGGTTAGAGGCCATGGTCATTGCCAGGGAAAGGGGGCCATCCTGTTAGAAGGTGCTTAGATGAAAGACTGATTTTAATAGATCAATGCACAGTTTTACGTCAGTGGAATTGAGAAAGCCTTGGAACAAATCTGCATTTCCAAGTGCATTTGCTGTTTATAAAATATAGATATCTGAGTGAGTGGGAGCAGTCAATATTGTACATAATGATGAAGAGTAAAAGGAGAAGCTATTTGTATTTCACAACTCTCCTGCCCCTGTTTTAGGAGAAAACATGAACCTTACATAAGGAAGTGAGCTAAACAAGGAACACGAGTATCTTCTGTTGTTGTTGTTGTTGCTTTCAGGACAATATGGGGCTTAGTACAAATATTTTTGTATAGTATGCATAGTGAGTACCTGATACATACAATTTGTATCTGTAAAATATTATCCACTCTAACATTTTCATTACAGTCCTCTATTTGACTGAAATCTCTGAAGGTTGGTTGAAAAACTGTGGGAAATGGAACTGCCCAGCCCATATACTTTCTTCCCCTTTCTCTGTGGAACCTGCTCTTCTCCCACCTCTTGTGTTTGATGGTAAAATAACTGTGTCAAGTCACAGAGAAGAAGAACATGGGCAGCTGACTCAGCTGTGTGTGTGCCCTTCACTAGCCACGTGTGGCTGGCTGGAGTGGTGTGGGACTCCTGCTCAGCCCTGCTGCTTGCCTCTTTTGGAGGGCTCTGGGCTTGGGCCCCTCAGGTGTGCAGTGTAATGGCCATGCCATTGGTGTCCTCTGGCCCACAGCAGGCTGGAAACAGTGCCTGCTAAAGAATTAATGAGTTGTGCTCATTAAAGCGTGGCTTGGGGAGATTAGCACATGCCAGCGCTTCCCATTGTGTTCCTGGGCACAGCTGTGGAGCCCATCTGTGGCACAGAGAGCCAAGTTCTCCATCACTGGGTGGTGCTGCAATTGTTGGGCTGTGTTTTTTGCCCAAGCACCGTGACCACAGTGCCTGAACAGCTGTGAGGAGCTGCTGCTCCAGGACGTGGTCAGGCTCAGAGGCACACAACCTGATGGATATCACAGTCTGCCTCTTTAATTGCCACCCCACACAAATCTTTTTTTGGCAGATAAGTCAAGGAGGGTGGTTGGTGCATGATTCATTATCATAATGGGAAGGCAGGAGCGGGCAGGTGGAGGCAGGACTTGCCCATGCTGTGGGAGCAGCTCCCTTTGCAGCAGCCTGGAGATGACCACAGCTTTCCTTGAGGCTGGCAGAAGGTTTCCTCTTCCACATTTTACTGGAGCACCTGGGGCAGCAAAGGCTCCAATGTTTCTGGAGTAGGGTCTCAGTGTCATCACCTTTGCCCCTCTGGTCTCCCTGCCCTTCCTATCCACACCCTTCCACTGCTCCTGCCTTATTCCCACCTGAGGCTTCTGCAGGTACAGCCAGGCAGTGGAGACCCTGGGGCAGTGGGCCTGGGCAATGCAGCAGCTTAAGCCTTCACTTTGGGTCTTGGCTTAGGTGACCCTGAGACCTGCCTATTTAAGAGAGAGATGCTTTCCGTAGCTCCCAACGAATTTCAGAGCCACCTGAAAAATCACAGGGAGTACTTGTAAGATTTGGAACAATAAATGGAAATGTTTAACTTTGTTACTTAAATAACTGCTTACAAACAGGAGAAACTCATCTGTGCTGATAATAAGATGCCCATACATGAGCAGTGAGAGCCTCCCCTGGCCAGCCTTGTATTGAGTGTAGCTGGGCAGAGCAGCAGCTCTGCCTGTGGGACACCCCTTCCCTTTCCCTGGGGGGTGGTGGTGTCTGGCCACATTGGCACCAGCCAGCAGAGAGCCAGTGATGTAGAGCAGCCAGAAAAAACACGTGTGAGGCCTAAACTCACCTTTGCTTGCAGCTTTTGTTTGTGTTTGACAAATAACTACAGCTAAAGTAATAAATTGGAAATTAAATAGTTCATGTGGAAATACTTGAAATGTGTGGTGGTGCTCTTCCCTGTAGCTACCTGCTGAAAGCATTGCTAGGTGAGGCTCAAGACCCAGTTTCACGTTCCCTCTCTGGGTTTAGATGCAGAATCTGGATTTAAAAGTCTCTGATGCCACAGAAGGGCCTTGTCAGTTGGCTGTGGGCTGGTTCATGATGGGTTTTTATGCCTTTCTAGCCCAGTCCTTGTGGAGGTGGGTGCAGTCACAGGGCCCAATCTGTCAGCAGCCTGAGAAATGACTCAGCCATCCCCGGTGTGCAGGAACAGCTGTCCCTGGGCACTCAGGCCATTGCACAACACTGCTCAGTGGTACACCTTACTCATCAGTCCATGTTCCTTTTCCTCTAATTACCTCGGTGCTGCTGTTCCTCCCAAGCACCTTGGAAGGCTATTAAATAGTAATAAGCACTGCTACTTGTGGGGGAAGTGGAGGTTAATGCGTGGCTCGTTAGGAGAGCTCCAGGAGGAGCACAGAGAGGGGATTTGTCCTGTACAAAGCCTAAAGCTCCCGTGGGCCAGTCTGAATGCAGGCTCGCTAGAGGCAGTTGGACTGGGAAGATAAGCACTTTGATTCCTGGCTTTGCCCTCTGTTGGGTCACAGAATGGGAGAGCAATGCTTACAAAGCTGAGCCTCTGTGGTTTGTTTTAGTTTTATATTTATTTTGGTTTGCTTAATATGTGCATCAGAAACTGTGTGGCCAGCAGGGCTAGGGAAGCGATTCTTTCCCTGTGCCCAGCACTGGTGGGTGAGCCCACACCTGGAGCTCTGTGTCCAGTTCTGGGCCCCCAGATACAGGAAGGACATTGAGGTGCTGGAGCAGGTCCAGAGAGGGGCAAAGGAGCTGGTGAAGGGGCTGCAGCACAAGCCCTGTGAGGAGCAGCTAAGGGAGTTGGGGGAGTTTAGCCTGGAGAGCAGGCAGTCTGGGGGGACCTTGTCACTCTCTCCAACTCCCTGAAAGGAGGCTGTAGATAGATATGGGTCAGTCTCTTCTGCCAGGCAGCTGGTGATTGGACAGGAGGGCACAGTCTTGAGCTGCACCAGGGCTGGTTTAGGTTGGACATTAGGAGGAATTTCTTTACAGAAAGAGTGGTCAGATACTGGGATGGGCTGCCCAGGGAGGTGGTGGATTCACTGTCCCTGGAGGTGTTAAAGGAAAGATTGGACACGGCAGTGCCATGGGCTGGTTGACACGGTTGTGTTTGGTCATGGGTTGGACTGGGTGACCTCGGGGGTCTTTTCCAACCTTCTTGATTCTGTGGTGCTAGGATATCTAGAAATGTTTGAAACAAAGTGGGCGTTCCAAAGTGGTGTTGAGTCAAGCCCTTGGTCTGGCTTATTGGTATGGGCAAATGAGGTGGAGTGGTCAAGATGGGCTGTGTGCCTCCCACCTCGTTGTGTGCCATACCTCACACCTCCTTCCTGTGCCATGAGGAGTCTTGTGTCTCCCCATCATGCAGAGGCAGCCAAATGAACACGGAGTGAGCTGCACCTTTGCACAACACAGTGCATGAGGAAGTGTTTCTGGGTAAGAACACAGTGGGATGCTTGCAGTGCCAGCTGGGGCTCTGGGTTTGCTTTCTGCTTTTTTCCTTACTGATGACGAAGGCTCTAGTCTTATGATGTTTTTCCCACAGATGGGAGAGTGGCCCTGTGTGCTTCTTGGAGCCTGAGTCTTCAACACCACTTGTCAGTGCTGCCATGTGTGGTCTTCTGGGGCTCCCTCCTTCTGGAAAGTGTGTGAACGTGTGTGTGTGTTGACATGTGAGGGTAGCACAGGTGATGCACACTCAGTCACAGCTGCTTCAGGTGTGACTTCAGGGCTTCCTGGCTGCACATCTGATCCTTGTCCTCCTTTTGCCCGACTCTAAGAGAGAAACAGGCTCTTGTATCTTGTCTATCCCTGTGATGTTCTTGCTGAGGCTTGCTCTAGTCTGTGGCATTAAAAACTAGAAAGGACATACCTTGTTATCACTGTGCTGTGGCAAGAACACAGTTGTATTCACGTCGAGCTACTGCAGTCTGTTTGTAAGACATGATATAATTGAAAAGTCTGGCACATTTCCCACAGCAAACATTGTTAATCCCCACTAGCTAGGATTAGTCACCACTTCTTACAAGCCTTGACACAAATCTAGCAAGTTATTCAGTTAATCCGCACTTACAGGATAAATATTGCATCCTGTGGGAAATTAGGCAGCGCCTTCTTCCTCTCCTGTTGTACAGGGATGCATTGTGTCCTTCACACCTGAAGGTGGAAGGGAAAAATGCAATAACATGTGATGGATGTTAGCAGACACCTGCTAGCACAATGCAGCTGGATCAGCAGGGAAACTTAGTACAGAAGAGCTCCCTGAAAGCAGGCAGGGGATATAAACAGCATCTCTGTGCTCCTCAAGGCACTGCAGCATTTTCCTGTTACACAACAATAAGCACTCGCTGCCTCACAGCTGCCAGACTGCTCTGAGTGCCCCACCTTCCCTTTTACTGGGGGTGTTCTCCTTGGGGCATCTCAAGCTGTATCTGCAAGTCGTGTCATTGCATTTGGGTGATGTACTTCCCAACAAACTGGGGTCAGGGAGGTGAAGGTGTTCCAGGCTCTGAACTTTTGCAGTACCCAAAATGCAGCTCCAAGTTGCCTTATGGGCAATCTCCAAAACCACCAGATCGTACTGAGTAGGTGACCTGAGATCCCATTTTTCTGAGAAAGATAGCTGAGAGGACCTGCAGACAGCAGGTTTGCAGCTGGTGGTGGCAAGGGAAGCTGCTTGAAGCAGAGCCCCAAGGGACCCCAGAGACTTCAGTTCAGCAGCCCTGCCAGGGAATCTCTTCTAAGCCTGCACATTGCAACTCTCCTGTGAGACCAAGACCACCTGCACAAGCAGGGAGAGAAGGAGCCTTCTGAATGAAGAGCTCTGGAGTTTTGAGGAGTTCTGGAAATTTCTGGTTCCAGTGTTTGGGCCAAAATCTTTTAAAACCAAATTATTATTACTTAACTATTCCCTTAGACGCTGAATGCTCTCAATGTTTTTGACCAACTTAAGTTACGCTTCATCTCGAGTAAATAAATAATTACATAAATGAATGGATGTTTCTTCACCTCCCTGATTTATCATCTCATTAGACTGAGTCATATTTTTTGGGTTTTTAAGCTTCAATTTCTCTCCCAGTCAGTGAAATGGGTTGTAAGTCTTAAGCAAGGTGCTTTTGAAAAGAGAGGACTCATGCTAAGAGCTTTTTGGGCTTTGGCAATCTGTCTAGTCAGCTGGTGGGGCTGGCACTGCCCTGCAGCTCCTGAGGCAGGGGCTGGTGCTTGGTGCCTAGAGATGACCCAGGGAGGTTGCAGGCTGGCTGAGATGAATCACTGAGTCAATTGGAAACTGCCAGCTGTATTTTGCTCCCGTTCTGTCCACATCTAGAGTTTACACAAGAAGGTCACGTTACTGTTGTTTCCTCCTCTGCATTCCCTGTCAGACAAGGTCATTTTCGGAGCCAATGACCAGTTAAGCTTTAATTCTGCAACCATGGAAAATTATTATCAAAAGGGACAAGCTTCAAAGTAGATGATTAACTGGCACATCCGATGGCTGGTTACATTTTAACAGGCTCCTTTTGCACAACTCCCTTCAGCTGCAGTGAACTTGAACTCATGAAAGTGAGTTTCCTGTGAGGTGGAGGGGCTGATTGTCCCTTACAGTGTTGCTAAAGCATCCAGTCCTGGATGAATAAATAGATGGTAGGAGAAAGGACAGAGTCCCCTCAGCACTAATTCCTAGGAGCTTTCCCTGGAAGCCCAGATTTTGTTGCTGCTCCTAATCCCTTGTTGCTGCTGGCATAATTTGCTTTGTTTTCCGTTGCTGGGTTAGGAGAAGTACAGCATAGTTGAGGCTGTGCTGAGATAGGTACAGCCTCTCATGGTCCTGGCCTAGTGAAGGCACCAGGGTGGATTAGAGCCAACCCCAGTCCTGTGTTGGTTCAGTTTTTGGAGTAGCTGAGAGCCAGGGCAGGTTTCTGGGAGATGTAAGTCATCGAGGAGGGAAGGGCACAGCAGTACACCCGTGCCTGGAGGAGCAAAATAAAGGATGGGTTATCCCAATGTGGCCTAAATCGATCCTTCTGTTGCTGTGTTTTGGCAGTGTTGTTTTCCAAAAAGAAGATGTTGCAAGGCCGTGTGGTGTTTTGGTGTAGAACATGGATCTAATGCTTATAGTCCTCTCATCTGAATTAGCTGCAGGTTTGAGCATATTTTTTTTTTAATAAGGAAGGGAAAAGAAGGCTGACAAACCAAAGGGGAGACAGCGATGCAATGAAACCTTAGCGAGAGAAAGACACTGTTGCAAGGGGAGCTTTTATTGGTGAATTCGTTCACTGGTTCATGTTTCTACCACATCAGGCTGTCTCTTAGAGCTTCCCTTCACTGTGTGTGAAAGGTGCAGTGAGGAACCTCAAGTCATCTTGCTCCAACCTGAAATGCAGCAGATGCTGATGTGGTTAAAGCCACCCAGACCTCTGCCAGCCACAGGTGGGGACAGTGGTATCTGGGGAGCTCTGCCTGCTTGTGTCAGCAGAGCATCTGGCACAGAGCACAGCCCTGTGCTGAAAAACTCCCCTGGCACAACTTTATCCCCACTGTCCTGTGCCACTGCAGCCACCCTGCTTATGGGCATCTAGCCTAGCTGCTGTGCCACTGTCCTGGATGTGTCCAGACTGGCCATGGCTGTGCCAGGTTGGCTGCTCTCTAGGCCAGAATCCCTCTGCTTACACAAGGAACAAGCAGCATTTGCCTTGCTGGTGGTGCTGGGGGAGGGCAAGATGCAGAGGCAGGTTTGCATCCCCGTCCTTGGCATCGTGCCCCAGACTCAATTATCTTGTCTTGCCTGCCTGACCCCTTCCAGCTCGTGCAGAGCTGAGGGCAGAACTGGCCTTTACTTTGGATTATTTATGGCAGCTTCATTTTGTTCTGTTTCCTCTATTAGCAATAAGGAGTGAATTCTGTTCTTGGCCTAATCAGGGTGCTGTGAGCAGGCTCACGGCTGTGCACTCGCAGGCTGTTTTAGAGGCTGGCTGCTATCAGTGTTATGGTGTAACACTGACAGAGCTTTAAAGAGAAGGTCACAGGGCTGCCTGCAGAGGCCTGACATCAGCTTCTACTGACAGTGATGGAAACTGCTGCTGTATGTCTCTGTGGTATCAAAGAATGAGATCTAAAGCTCACCCCTGCCTAAAGGACTGATCTAAAATCTTTCTGAATGGCTTCTGAGATGGGCCGAGCAGGGCAGGCATTTACATTTGTCCCCCTGGCTGTGCCTGCCCTCCCCTTCCCCACGAGTGGCTTTGAGTCAGAGCTTTGAGAGTGCTGCATGCACAGCCCCTTCAGACACCAGAGCAGACTGCTGGCTCTGCTGGACAGCTGTTAATTGAGACCTGCAGCACTGAAAGCCTCTGGCAAGGAGAAACCTGGTTAGAAAGGGGTTTTCCTTTCTTCCTTCTAATCACATGAATGGAGACTGGGATTCTCAGTGATGTGAGCCCCGTTCCCCTGCCTTATAATGAAATCTTGAATGTTTGGACACAGGACCAGAGGAGCCAGCACTGGCAAACACCTTGTTCCTGCTGGAGGTGATGTCCTTGTGCTGATGGAGACAGGCTCAGGTGTGGGACCCGTCTGGTTACACTCCAGCTGGAGGTTCATTCCCCTGTTGTCTGCCGTTCCATTTGTGAGTTGTCCAGGATGCTGAAAATAGGGAAACAGACCTGTCTCTAGTAGTGCCAGCAAGACAATATTTCTGGGAAGAACAGCTCAGGATAAATCAGCTGCTATAGCTGGGGATAAAGCCGACAAGGAATGGTCCTAGGGATCTTTGTTGGGTCTGAAATAGAAGCTGTTGACTGGTTAACCATGCTCTTTCTGGTTAAACCTCTGGTTAACCCAACCTCTTTCTCTGTAACTCCACTGAAATACATTAGTGCCTTGTTTCCCTGCTCTCATCAGCCTTCTAAAAAGGAGAGTGTTCGCATAAAGACATTTTAAAAAAATAATAAACCAGAATTGATTTTATATGACAGACGTTGCTGTCAAACTTAGGAAGATGGCCAAAAGGCTAACAGAGCTGGAGATCAATTGAATACAAACATTTCTGAGTGCCAGCTGATCTGCCGTGGCCTAGAGTGTTATTTTCACAGCAGCCTTTTCTGTGCCTGAACACGAGAGAGGATCCATCAAGGTGCACAGGGAGTGACAGGGGGAGCAGCACGGCCTCAAGCCCTGGAAGCCAGGACTTTTTGGGCCATGCTTTTCCACAGTTATTATCCAGGTCCCTTCTTTTGTTGTTGCTGTTTGGATGAAGGACTGCACTGCAACTGCTCCGTGCTGGGAGCAAGGTCGTATGTGCATTATAGCAAATGATTCCTTAAGAGAGGATTAGATTTGGGTGTATTCATGTGATTTGCAGTATCTTTGAAACCTCTCAAGTAGCTCAGTTAAGACATTTTAGCACCTGGCAGTGCCCAGGGCTGTGTAGAAAGCCAGCAGGCAGTGGTCCCAACCAGGGGACTGTTTCCTACAGGATTAGGCAGGGCCAGAATTTGCTGAGCTTCAGCGACTGGGACTAGAGCAGTGCTCCCCTTTTGCACAGGCTGAGTCTGATTTGATGCACACTGAGGAGCTGGGCCAGAGCTGGACTTTATAAACAGCTGTGAAGCCACTGCTTGAATGGCTTTGCACCTGGTTATACCAGGAGGGGCTTGGCTTACTCTCCCATTTCCTCCTGGTCAGACTGCAAGGTTAAAAGGAGTGTTTGCTTTTGTTGTACTAACCTGATTTCACTGGTTTATACTGCAGACTATTAGTGGGAAGTACTCAGGCACTGAAATTTTAATGAGAGGTGTTTCACTTAACATGTTTTCATGCTTTATTGTCTTGTTTTGTTATGCTGGTGCAGATTGTAAAGGGCCAGGGGGATTCCATAAGAAGAAACATAATGTAAATCTGTGTTGTTATATATATCTTCTAGTGTCAGCCTCAAAGAGATCCCAATTATACTTCTTTAAAGACAAGAGCAAAGAATCAGCCCTCTAGAAAAACTCAGGAAAGCACTAAATAAGCTTTTTCTGATTTTAATGATGAAGCTCCAAGGAGATGATTCCTAAGTGTGACAGACATGCCCTATAAGCTGTGCCAGCAGTGCCCAGACAGCAGTGATGCCCAGCTGGGCTTGGGTGTTTGTGGTCTGTGCCAAAGGCCTGACCTCCCTGTGAGGAGGGGGTCGGGGTGCAGGGGGTGAGGAGGCTGCAGGAGGATTCGAGGGGTACAAGCAAGCTGATAAAAGTTTGAGGAGAAAAGCCAGTCTCAAGCAATAGTGAAGACAAAAACAGTGAGACCTACCTGAGCAGCCTCCTGGAGCATTTCTGGCAGCACTTCTATGGGGGGACTGATTCCAACTTTAACAAAGCTCTGATCACAACCTTTTTCTGAGCCTTTTACAGGACAATGCAGCTTAGTGTTGCAACAAAATGGAGCTTCAAACTGCTCTATGCAGCCTCTCTGTTGGCAACCACATCATCCCAATCAATAACATCAGGCCATCAGCCTTCTAGAAGCACTTAGCAGTTTGGGCACAATCAGCCCAGTTCAAATGCAGTCGCAGAGGGTTGCAAGTTTAATGGAAATTGGTCTGTCCCCAGCTGGTATGAACTGAACTTCTGCTGCTGTCAATGGGTTTTGCTGATTTGAATGAATTTGGGATCTAATAGTAAAGTTTTTCTTGAAAACCCATTCTAGGAGATGCTGCTGCAGACATGAGACTGTGTCTCCACCTTGCCCACAAATGCCCTTGGTGGCTATTAAGTACACAAGTGACTAGATCCTCCAGCAATAGCAGCATGCAGTTATCAGCTCTCTGGTCACTGGGCCCTGCAGACTGATGGGTCTGGGGGCTCACAGCTTAGCAGGGGCTACCCCTGAGTAGGAAAAGCCCACTCTTGGCAAGGGAGTGGAGACTGGGAAACATCAGCCCTGTTCTTGCAACCAAAATGGACAGCAGCCACGTGTTGGGGATGTGAGTTCATCTCATTCAGCACCTGCTGAAGATGTACAGCTCAGCTCTGGCTGTTCAGTTGTTAACCTGGCCTGATGGAAGGTGTTCTTGCCCAAAGGCTAGAGGATTGGAGCTGGGTGATCTCTCAAGTCCCTTTCAGCCCAAGGCACTCTATGGCTCTGTGATGCTCCTGACTGTATTTTCTCTGTGCAGTGAGTCTCTGTATGTTAGGATGGAGCCCTGGGGTAATCACAGCATTGCTGTCCACGCCACCCTCGCAGTCTCTGCTCCTGCACTGTCTCAGGACGAGGGCAAAAGGGGCACTGGAATCTGAGGTTTCCTCCAGGGTACCCAACCCAGCTTGGATCAGAGACCTCCAGGATCAGTGCCGGGGCGTGGTCCATGAGCAGGCATCTCAGAGCCTCAGGCTGTGTTATGATCCAGCATTCCATTCCTGATCCTCACTGCTTGAGCCTTGTTAGAAAAATGGAAGTGTCTACCACCACTTGAGAGTGTTTTATATATATATATATATGAGGTGACTCACCTGCACCTAAAGGCTGTGGATTGAAATGTGAGATTTGTGCAGAAATCCAATATAAAAACAGTGAGGCAGTTGGTGATGGTTTAGAGGTAGCTTTGAAAATGGGGATTTTATCTTTAAAAGGGTGTGTGTGCAGGAGGAAGCAAATGACTATGAAAGATGAATGTTAGGAGAACCCTCTGGCATTTGTATCTGCAGTCCTTCCTTTTTTTGCTTTATTATCTGTCCGGAATATGATGGAGAAACACAGAAACCAAACAGTTGTTTGCTTTAGAAGTATTTTTGTCTTTAGCTTGAAGGTTGGGAGAGCCTCATACTGGCCTTAAGCCACATGTTTTGGTTTGTTTTGTTCTCAGCATGTCAGGGAAGGATATTTTTTTTTCTCTTCCTTACTGAGGTGAGATTTTTTGGAAAGATTCCTCCAAAATGAAACTCCCTTGGGCACGGCAGAGTTACCCTGGGAATAAATGCTATTTGTGGTGTATGGGGCATTGGGCAAAACATGTGGCAGTGATCTCTCTGTTTTGTCTAGCCGACCACACAGGGATTTCACAATTATTGCAGAACATAACTCAGTGTGGAAGTGATCCAACAACATTTATTGTATAAATCTTTCTGAAAACAAGGGACAGAAAGAAGGGCAATGCAGTCAGGGGTTTGACTGCTGGGCATGGAGAGCACGTGGTTTATCTCACTGACCAAAGTTCTGCTGCCAGACCTGTGTGCATCAGCACAAATGAGAGCAGGGGTACAAGAGCCCTCTGTGTCCAGCCAGCAATCTCAGGAGTCCAGGAAGCTTTTCCTTTAACCTTCTCATGACAGCATATCCTGCCCTGCTGTTACTGCTGCAGGAATAGTGGGGTTTGAAACTCGAACTTGCTAATGAACCATGACACTGGTTGGGGTCAGCTTGAGTGTTTACTCTCCAAATCTGCCTGTGAAAAGGACAACAACAACAAGAAGAATGTTTAGATTGGAGTAGAATAAAATAGTTTTGCTTTTTTAAACAGCTGTTACTGGGACAGCAGCTCCTTGCCCCTTTCTCCTCTGGAGGCCAGGCTTGGTGCAAGGTGAAAAGAAGCCCCCTTTTCCATTTGGAAGGAGTGTGGTGTATCAGTAATGGATTTGAGGCTGTTTCTTTCTTTCCATTACTTTGTTGGGCAATGAAAATTCTGGCAGGGTCATGCACCTTGTCATCTGAGGGGCAGGGGCTCTGCCCTGCCCTCGTTTCCATGCCAGACAATTTCTGCTTATAGATCACACCAAAGTGAAACTCACTGGGTACCAGAACTGCTGTCAATATGCAGAGAGTACCTTTCTAAATGCAAAGGTTTGAAGACTGTATTTCAAGAAGATTTTTACAATGAGGGTGTAAACCACTGGCACAGGTTGCCCAGAGAAGCTGTGGCTGCCCCATCCCTGGAAGTGTTCAGTGCCTGGTTGGATGGGGCCTGGACCTACCTGGGATAGTGGGAGGTGTCCCTTCCTGTGGCAGGAGGGTTGGACTAGGTGACCTTTAAAAGGTCTCTTCCAACTCAAACTATTTTATGATTCTGTACTATCAACTTATCACCCTGTTAGAGATAAAACACAAAAGAGCAGCTCTGCCAAGGGAAATGAGATGAGGTTCCCATGCCACTGAATGAAATATCTGTGTCAACTAGACAAAATGCGAGTCCTGAACCTTCATGCTCAACCAAACTATGGATGTTTCCAAGCACATCCAACAGCATTACAAAGAGCTTTTTCTGTTTTTCCAGTTCCCCTACACAAAGCACTCGGTGTGGGAGTGAGGATGAGAATGAACAGGCCATGCCATCAGTCTGCCACTAGATCAGGCCTGGTAGGAACCCCACTTCCAGTGGCCAGAGGTGGTGAGAAGCAAAGCCCACCTCCCAAATTCCAGGAGGCTGATCCAGAGCAGTTCCTCCCCAACACTTCAGACAGTCTCTTAATGGTTTTCAGAACCAGAGGCTATTTCCAATGCACGTTTTCTCTGTGAATTTGTGTAGGTTGGTGCAAACCCCAGCTCTGGCCTCTACAGCAGCCAGAGGCATGTGGTTACACAATCCCTCCATGCATGAAAACATTCACTTAGTGAAGCTGCAGGTATCGCTCCTTGTTGGGCAAACCACACCCCAAAACCCTGTTTATAACACAAAGGGAGGGACCACATTTGAAAACTGTTTCATGGCAACTGAAATCATAATTAGCACAGCTATCTTCATATGTTGCAAGATAATTTCTCTTCCGGAGGGGGTGGATGCTAAAGATTATGTAAATAATTAAAGTGAAGGACTCACTACTGGCTTGCTCTCTAGCTGTGATTTGGTAGACAAAATTGGATAACAAGCATTCTTGAGCAGTCCTTGCAGATTAGAATATAAAAACGGCAAAGGGGTTTTGGAAAAGAATCGTCTTCTGCTTTCTGGTTCACGTTTTCCTTTCAGAGGGAAAAGAGTGACACCTGCACAACTTCTTGGGCTGAGTGTGAGCTGAGCAACTAGTTCAGTGCTGCAAAGACAGCTGTGTGGTCCTTCAGTTCTGGAGCATTGCTGAGAGCAGCAGTGAGTGACAGCACAGCAGCCTCTCTGGTATTAGCTATAATTATAGGCTGCCATTGCTCGTCAGCCCAGGAGGAGAACTCAAATATTTACTGTTGGGGATAAATGGAGAAGGAGGAGGTTTTTGGAGAGTGTGTGTGCAGAGGGAGGGCCTGGTCCTGCACTCTTCAAACGGGCTGAGGTGCGGGGTGTCAGCCCCTGCTCCTGCTCTTTGTCAGGAGATGCAGTGATCACGTAGAAGGGTTCAGAGCTCACAACACGCCTGGCTGACTTGGGAGCTTCTTGTATTTTTAGCACTGCTGGTGTCAGAGACAGCACCAGCAGGATGATCCCAGTGATTCTCAGCGAGTGAGAAATGATTCACGCTCTGGAAAAAGAAAGCCTGATGCAAGCAGCCCTGTACGTGCTGAAATGAAGGATGCAGGGCTTGGGCTTGTAAAAGGCCCCTTTTCCCCCAGTTCTGGAGAGAAGATTGGCAGGTTTTCCTGTTAGTTTGGATTGCTTTTTCTGGACAGCTCTCCTGAACAACATTTTCTTTCTTTCTTCCTCTCTTTTGCCCTGGCCTGACACTGAAGCTGAGCATTAGGAGATTGTTCTGGTCCTCACTTCAGCCAGATGTTGGTCACCTCAGTAAAGAAGCCTGTAATAGTTAATGCTTCCTTCCCTCTGACCATTCCTCTGCTGTGTAATTGAAGAGGCAGTGTGAGATTGATACCAGAGTGTCTTGTCCCTGGCCATCTGCTCTGGGTGCTTTTTGAGGCAGAGGGAAGGTCTATTTCCAGAGAAGCAGCACTTAGTTTCAGTGGGAGAATCTGGATCTTGAGCAAAAGGTTTTACATAGACTTGTTATAAAGAAGGGGGAAGGAGTGTGAGTGGGAAAAAATATTTTAGTAGTGCTTGTGGTTTACAAGGTCTTATGATATTTCAACAAATGGCGTGTGCACACTGTGGAAAGGCAGTTGTAGAAGAGACCTTCAGAGAGCTGTTGTGGCTGTTCATTAAATACTTGCTTGGGCTCTCTAAAACAGTGTTCACAGGTGCACCAGAGGCAGATGATTTGAGTACAAAATTTGGTGCTGCATCTCCATGCCTCTGAAAGGTGTTGGTCCTACCTAAACCTGTTCCTTGGAGCAGCATCTCTGGGTCAGGATCGCTCCTCTGAGGCTCCGTCTGCACCGCAGCACCGAGGAGAAGGTTGGGGTTTCACCCTGGGATCTGCTGGGGGAGCTCTGATGAGGAGCACAGTTCTTTCCCCACAGTTGGGCATCCTCACACAGGCCCCCTGAAGGGAGTGCAGCAGCTCCTTGCCTTTCCACGGGCAGGGCAGAGCTCCTGTAAGGTGGAGGGTTCCTGCTCCACAGAGCTGCTCTGTGCGTGTCCCTGTGCGAGGCAGATGAAATGACTCAGCTCCAGGAACCGAAATAATGATTCAAATAAAAGTTCAAACAAAAGTTGCAGGATGGCAAAAAAGCCTCCCGTGGACTTTCCACTGTTCCAGCAACTCCTTATGACCTTTCATACAGTCAGATAAGTGGCTTTATCAGACAAAAACCTGAAGCAGGAACCCGGCTTGTTAACAGAATCACTTGGGTTGCAAGTGACATTTCTTTCCTTCCCTTTACAAGCTTGATTGCCACATTTTAAATGGCAACATTTATTCTGAGAAGAGTTGACTGAGACTTTAGCCACATCTTTGATTTATGCACCAGATACCGTCAAATTGTATTTGCATTACAGACTGATTGGTGAGCAGGGAGCTGGAAACTGTAGCTTAAAAGATGAATATCCCCTGGATATCTAAGTTCAGATCTTAGGTCACAGCTTAAAATGAGTATTAACAACTTCTAGAGTCTGTAGGGGGTGTCTTTCTTTTCTTCTTTTTTTTAATAATTAAATTCAGGTGAGTAAGGCAATGGGCAGTGGGCACTGCTGAAAACAGGATGGAGTCCAGCTGACAGGCCAGGTTTGAGGTGTGTTTGCAGAGTGTTGTATAACCAAATATAAGAGGTTCCATTTATCAATGGAGTTGTTATATTTGTTTGTCCATCTGGGACTTAGAGCAACATGATCTAGTGAAAGATATCCCTGCCTGTGGCAGGAGGGTTGGAGTGAATCATTAAAGGCCCCTTCCAACCCAAACCATTCTGTGATTCCTCTCCATTACAGGTGCAGCTCCATAAGAAGGAGAATGGTGCCAATGTATGGGCCACTTTAGGGTTCTTCAGAACTGATTCATCCTTTCCATAAATCCCAAACTTTGTCCAGTGATCACTGGAATGGATTTTATTTCCTCTCTTCTATCTCATGTAGAGAAGCAAAGACTTAAAGTATGGAACAAGAGAAATAAGGAAAGCAAGGAAAAGGCAACCTATTACAGCTGAGTGCCTCAGGCAGACCTCATAGTGCTCCCAAATCACAGATCCATTCCAAAACATACAGACTGAGATGGTTGTCTAGTTTAGGTGGCACGGGAGGAGGGTTTAGGCTGTAAAAATCATCCATTTTCTTAGAAGTAATCTTAGAAATAGCTTTAAAATCCAGCTTGAGGTAGCTGCCTGTTACAGAAAATTGCAGCTAAACAAGGAGCTCAAACTCAGCCAAGTTACGTGGAATAGGGAGCAGAGCTGGATGCTTGGAAGGTCCTGGGCAGGCTGTACCAGGAGCACAGCAGTGCAGTCTGTAACCTAAAGGATAAGTTATGTAAGCATTGCATTTTCTGTGCTGTGAAGGATAGCTGAGAGCATTTGATAGGGAGAGAGAGAACATTTAACAGTGTCTGGTGTGTTTGCTCTCGAGAAACTGTACAGGGATGTCAGAGAACCTGCACTTGAGTGCCATTTAGAGGAGGGAAGAGGCAGATAATGCTGCAGAAAATGCCCAAATTCCCTGAGGGCACGGTGTGAAGCCCTGTCAGGGGAGGGTTACTTGGATATCAGCAAAAGGGTTTTCACCCAGAGCGTGGCTGGGAACTGCCAAAGGCTCCCCAAGGAAGTGGTCGTGGCCCCAAGGCTGGCAGAGTTTGAGAATTGTTTGGCTCTCAGGGACAGGGTGGGATTGTTGGTGTGATTTGTGCAGCATCAGGGAGTGGATTTGGAGGATCTTAACTTCCAACTCAGGATATGCTGAATTTCTTCTATGATTCTAAATGCCAAGACCCTCTTACATTTAGGCAACACTCTTCTGGGAACCTACAGGACAGGGAAAACCAAGCAGATACACAGACACCACCTTTACCTGAGAATATCACTCCTTAGAGGCCTAGGAAAGTCAAATCAAGCTGAGTGTATTGTTATCTGGGCTGTTTCAGCTCTGCAAAGATTCCTTTAAAATGAAGCTCTTTGGATAAAATAATTTCTTTAGTATTTTCTGCGTGACCAGAAATCTTGACTTTTGTTCCCCAAATAATTTCTGAGGTACTCCTTTCTTTGAGAGCAGGTATTTTTGCACCATTTTGGTTTCTCCTCTGTCTCTCCTGCCTTGTAGACTCAGTAATCCTCTAGAGTATGTTAATTGAGGGGAACATCTGCCTGGAGTTTTGGGACCGTGACCCTCTAAACAAGGCTCTGCTGGGGCATCTGCATGGAGAGGAAAGGCAGGAGGGGGCAAGGAAAGCTGGGTGGTGAGGTACTGAAATCCCTGCAGGACTGTTTGGAGCCAGAGCCAGGAAACAGCAAGGGGTGCCTGGCTCAAGGCAGCCCCATCAGCTGGGCTTCAGCTCTTGCTTTTCCTCTCTTTGAGACTGTGTTACCTGTATGAGGAGACGCTGATATTTCGGGTCCTTTCTTCATTTTGCTTCTCATTGTCAAAGAAACTGGTCTGTTCTAAGCCTGTCCTGGCTAGATCTCATTTCAGGCTGATGTTCAAACACACTTCACTGCCATATGAGGACAGTCAGGGAGGATTTGCCAAACAGAAGCTGGGCAAGCCACAACAGGCTGGATTTGAATGAGTGAAGTAAAAATGGAAATTACAGGAACATAATTTTGAATGTCTCAGTGAGTCACAATCTGTTTGTTAGAAACAGAATGCCTTTTGGAATTTGGAAAAAATGGGAGGAAGGGTATGGGACATACCACATCATTACTGCTCACATTGGATAGACCATTTTCCTGCTGTGAGACTCCAAAAGATGTGTAGCCCAACAAGAGTTTTACTGGCAGAATTAACTTCAGAGACAGGGTAGGAATTGAATATACAGCCTGGGACCTGAAACATGGAAATCAGAAGATGGTTATGCTCTGTTCTCTATTCTAGATAGATCTGTGGTATTTAGAAAGATACAATGCTCTCTGATCTGGAAAAAGTTGTAACTCAGTATTAATCTGAAAGTAGATGGGAAGAAAAGCCCTGTCCAAATGAAGGTAGCTTTGTGGTTTATCCTTTAATAATCATCTTATCTTAATAAGGAGGCATAGCATCTCTGTGATGAATAATCTCTGGCTCTATTTGGTTACAGAATGTTATTAATTAAAAAAAAAGTCTAAAAGTAAATGTATTACACTGCCTTGGACAGATTCACTTTGGGAACTGTCTCATTTGAAGATCCTCTTTCCCTGGCACTTTTCAGCAATGACTGTACAGGAAATAGCATTTTTAAAAGTATTACCTGGTATATGTGATTTGTTATGTCTCCATATCACCCTTCTGTGCAGAGGCTCTGAGAAAATACAGCTGGGGCACAGCCACTCATTGCCCTGCTGCGTCTTCAGAGGAACTTCTGCATGGCCATGAAGGACCTTGTTTTCTTAACACGTGTGTGCTGCTCCCACCCAGCCAAGGCATTTGCCTGGGGCAGTGTTGAGGTGGGGAGGCTTCTGGGAAAGCAGAGTTTGCAGTGACCTGAGGAGGAAGGAAGACACTAATGCCCTGGGTCTGGTCCTGTCACTTGTGCTGATGCTCAGAGGAATCTGTGGGCTTAGAGAAACCAGGAGTGTGGCCTGACCCGGCCGTGCCGATAATGATCCTGCTCTTGAATGTCACATTCCTTTTTGTAATGCAAGACCAAGACTTTCAGTGAATTCTTTACAAGCTGCTTCATGGTCTCAGTTAAGTAACGCATCCATTATTCATTGAGTTAATGAGGACAGTTCCTAGGGACCACATAAGAGCAGGGCTTAATTACAGTGGACATGAGAGCCCCTGCCCCTGCTCAGGTTGTAGAGGAGAGGAGGGCAGGCAGGATGGGCATGGCTGCAGGGCACTCACTCACTCCCAGCCAGCCCTGTTCTCTCACAGGCTGTGTGTGTGACAGCAGCCTGGGTTCTGCACTCTGTGTCACTGAGGGGGCTGCAGAGAGGAAGGCTCTGCAGTGTGCCAGAACATGACATGAATGAAGAGCACAAGATTGCTCTGTTCCATATCTCCCTTTCTTCTTTTTTAATCCTTTTTCCCCCTCCTTTCATGCCTGCCACCTTTTTCTGATCCATCTTCTTTTTTTGTGTCATCTCTGGAAATCAGCTGCATTACCTCAGTGAAAAGGTTACTTTCCAAATGTGATGCCTTAGAAATCAAGGCCAGAACAGAGGGGCCAGATGTGAATGTGACTCAGGCTGATGGCTTTTGGGCTCTCAGTTTCCTGAAGGCCAGGGAAGCTGGGAGGGCTGAGCCTGTCATGGGTCTGTGCTACTGTTTGTAGCCAAGTCAGTTTAATTTCTATGGAGTGACTACTGAGATGGGCCTTGTGTGGGGTAGGTGAGAGAAACCTCAGTTTGGGGCGAGTCAACCTAATGGACCCAAGTGCAAATCTTTCACATGCATTGTACAAAGCTGTGCTTGAGTTTGTCCTGTAGCTGGTGCAAGTGTGGATGAGCAGGAAGGAGGAAGCACCCACCAAGTTTACAGGGCCTTCCTTGCTCTGCTTGGCTCCCTTCAGATGGGGCTGGTGGTGCCCCAGTGCCACGGCGGGGCTGCTCAGAGACCTGCACTGCTCAGCATCACCTGAGCACCTGCAGGGGTCCAGGGCAGCTCCACGGGACACCTGAGACAGCATGCCTTGAGCACTTTGGGGATTGTTATTTTGGTAACTCACGGTGGTCCTTACAGCAGGGGCAGGTCACTGTGAGTCTTGTTTTGCAGAGTGCTGCCTCCTTGCAGCCCTCGCTGTCCCCTGCCCAGGGGCTGGGCTGTCGGGGTGGTGTCCACCCAGCCCAGCCTCCTTCTGCCTCCTGCTTTAGAGGTGTGTGAGTTCAGCCCCCTGGGGCAGGGCCTGTGGGCTCAGGGGTGCAGAGGTTCAGCTGCTCTGAACTCTGCCCTGCTTCTGGTGGTTTGCCTTGAGTGCATGAGGGCTTTTGGTGCACGACATAGCTATGTGCTAGCTGGTGTTACCTGTAGCCAGATATGCACTCTAGGGCTTTTCAGAGATCCCTCCTCCACTTCTGTGTTTTGCAGAGCCCTGCTGGCTTCACACCTTTCTCACCCTGCCAGCTGTGATTTAGTGCTTCTGCCTTAAAGCAGCCTCCTGGGGCACAGTTGTGCTGTGTGCTCCAGCCTGGCATTGTCTGCCTCCTCTGGGATGCTCTGCCCACTGAGGAGGGGGCACAGCACCTGGGACGTGGCTCTGGGGACCCTGTCAGCAGCTCAGGGAGGGTCAGTGGTGTACAGGGCACCCAGTGCTCCTGGGCAGGTGTTGGAGTCAAGATTAGCTACACATCTGCTGTCCTGTGCACTCTGCTGGAGTTGGGGAAGTCTGGCATGTCTGTCCTGAAGTAGTGGCCTTTGCTTTCAGTCTGCTGCTAATGAACTTGTAAACTAAGGAGAAAGGAATTACTTGGGGATGGGTCCTGTGGAGCTGATGGACATGGGCAGGCTCAAAGCTGGATGCAACAAAACTGACTTTTGAGTTCAGTATTGGCCTGTCCTGCCTTAGCCAGCACCCAGCACACCTGAGAACAGGGGACAGAAGGGCCTGTGTCCCACTGGGCCCAGTGCTTCTGCAGGGGTGAGGAACTGCACTGGTTACTTTTATTAATAGAAAGGAAAACTCTATAAATCTGTTTTCTGTTGATGTTATGATTATCCTGAGCTGAATGTTTGTGTGTAGATAATTCTGGTTACAAAATATCTCCTTGCTTACAATTTCCTTATCAAAACTAGAGGCAAGCAGAATTCTCTCATGTGCAATGTACGGGGCCAGGCCAGTGCTGCTTTCTTGCCAAGAGTTTTTCCAGAGCAAATTAAAGATCTAGCTGGCATTCATGTAGATGGGGGTTTTGTGTGTGTTTGGTTTTGGTGATTGTTGGGTTGTGGTTATTTGTTGTTGCTGGCTTGGGTTGGGATTTGGGTTTGGGGTTTTTTTGGGGTTTTTTGGCAATTCATTTAGGTGATTTCATATGCTCATTCTGCTCAAGACTGTCAGTATTGTTTGGAAGTCTTAGCTTTATGTTGCCTCAGGTAAATGGCTAACAAGCCAGTTGTCCCCATTTTTGAACAGTTTTTATTCCTACTTTGGCTGCTGCATAGTTGAATACTGGTCACAGTCATGGTTTTTTGGTATCTTCATTTCTCTGTCAGTGAATATGAGACTAAGCATTAGTGCCACTGATATAAAGTCCTGTAAAGGTCTTAGAGTGGAAAATGCTGGATATGACATCAGTGGTGATGCCACCAAATTCTGGAGTGTTTTAAAGGTGCCAGTGATGCAGCCTGGCATGAAATGGATGTTCACCATTAATTTCTTTGCCATCTGCTACACAACGGGAGCAGTGGGGCTTTTCTACAAAAATAAAGTTCCCCTTTCAGGTCTCTGCGTTGCTGTAGAAAACACAGAACATCCTCTTTCACTTTCAGGAGGAAATGATCCAGAACAAAGCGGTGCCTGTGCTGTGGCCTCCAGGCAGATGGCCAGTGTCATTATCCTTTAAGGGCACATTAACTGCAGCCTCAGTGCAGAGCCATGGAGTGCTGTCTCTGCCCTGAGGTGCCAGAACGGGCACAAGGCACGGATCCCTCTCGTGTTGTCAGTGCTGCTGGACCAGCCAGTGTCACTGCGAAAAACACTTGTCCTGCTGTTGGCCTGTCCTCTGGGCAAGGATTAGGAGAGAAGTGCAAGCTGCCAGGTGAGACAGCTCTGAGAGCACAGGCTTTGTGCAGCCACACACAGTTAGCAGGGGCTGCTCCTCTGCACGTTCAGAGCAAGGCACAGTCTTCATCGCAGGCCAGAATCACGGGCTTGTGTTTGCACCACAGTCATGGCTGGAAAGGAGTTTCTCAGTCATTAGCATGTGCCCAGAAGCGTTCACAATGAATAGGCATCACAGTCTCTTCTTCTGAGCACCGCAGACATTTGGTCGTATCTTCAGCTGGTGAAAACTGGCACTGCTTTGTTGCCTTTCCAAGTCAATTTGCCATGAGTGAGGATCGCTCTTTCTGTTCTCCTTCACTTGAAGGTCATGTAACTTTTGTGGCTTTGTGCAATATGTTCTTTCTAAAGAGAAATGAATGTGCAGTTGTGTTTTATTTTGCAATGTTCTTCTAAAGTACCCAGTTCAAAGACTGGGCGTGCTTGACACACTTTCCACCCATTTCTTTCAAACCAATAATCCTCTGATGCCTCTCACGTGGTCTGTTGGTCCTGCAACAGTTTGAGCTTTGATGGAGTAGGAGTCTTTGAAGAACAAGGGAGCACTGGAAAATGTGGGGAACTTCTGTGTTAGAGGCTTTGATACTGTGCTGGTACACTGTCCTACTGTTAGGCTGCTTCAGTGTTTCCACTCTCACAGGGTCAGTTCATAAGAGATACGGGCAGGATTCTCACTTGAACTGTCTGCAGTTTTCTCAGTTGCCTGGGGAAGACCATAACTTACCACTAGGACTGCCAGGACCTTGTTTTCAGCAGGATCTAAGAGCAAGACGCTTCAAAGGAACAAGGTGGAAAGCTGGAGAAGAATCAGCCCCCACTGAGGCAGGTTCTCATTCCAAAGCCTCTGTAAGAGACCTGGGAGGCAGGCATTTTTCTGTCCCCTCCTTTCTTCTCTGTGGTGGTTAACAGTGTCAGCTGCTACTCACTTGTGAGCAGAGGGTTAGCAATTTCTCTCACAGACAGTGCAGACATGAGTCTTTTTGCGGCCCTGCTGAAATCAGGACTCAGCTTCCTGCCCAGTCAGGCTTTGAGTCAAACCCCCAGGGTGGCAGGGAAGTGCACTGTTAGCTGGGTATCCTCCAGACCTGCCTCCAAAGGAGGCTTGGAGAGGAGAGCTCAGAGCTCTCTAGAAAGCTGGAGAAATCCTTAAGCATTTAAAGGAACAAGCTGACTTGAGAGGGTTTCAGGCACTGCAAACAATGAGGAGGAAAAGTATCCTTCGAAATCCAGTAGAGTTTGGGCTCCAAAACCCAGCAGAGGTTTTCAGGAACTACTGCCTTTTCTGAGGGGAAACCCACAGAGTCTGAACTATGAATCCACAGCTGCCCCCAAGCTCTGGATAAAGACAGAGTGTATTTAAAGGCCAAGCCCAACAAGCCTGGTGCAAGTGACTGGAGAAGGAAGTGTCCTACAAGACAGAACCTCAGTCACTTGAAGAATATCTGGGTGCACCACAGAGCAATGGGAGGAGAAGCCAGCAGTGTCAGGAGCAGCGTGAGGAGTCACATCTGCTTTCTAGTGTGTCCTTTAGGGGATTCTTCACTGTTAAGGGAGAGCTCAGCCCTTCCCATAGCAGAGACTTCTTGCTCTCTTTGCCCCCCAATTTTCTGAAAATTCAGAGGAACTCAGTCTATTTGTGGCTTCTTGTTGGAACAGGACAACAATTCCCAGAGGCAGCAGGGCACAGGAGTGGCCACACACAGGCCTTGTCTCCCTCACTATTGGGAGGAATCAGCTGCAGAGCACTCTGTGGAGCTGCCACTTGCAGAGGGCTGAGCTCCAGGAAGAGCCACCTCTAGGAGGAGAAGGTGACTGCCCTGTGACACCGAGTGCCTCTGTCAGTGCTCCTGCACTTCAAGCAGTCAGTAATTGATCTCAAAGGTCTTGTTTGCACTTGGTGATGCCTCAGAAATCCTGAGTCACTCTTTGCCCAAATTCACCCTGGTGCAGCTCTTTACTCTAGGGTTGTATGATGGTTGGGAAAGTCCTCAAGAACAGAGAATGTTAAAATTGTCTTCTTCCCAAAAGCATAGTCCTGCTGCTTTTCTAATAAGAAAGTGGGTTGGATGTGACATTTCCCGATAAAACACAGCTGTGTGTCAGTCCCAGCATCTCTCAGGTGTTGAGACAGCTCTGCTTGTGCTCAGAATCTCCTGGCTGTTACACTCGAGGAGGGCCAGCACAGATTGATACCTCCAAGGTGTTAGTACTAATTCCATTTATATCAAACAGAAACATCTTGGACTGCCCTCTCAGTCACTGCCCTTGACACAGTTACAGGTCTGTATCAATGAGAAAGGAACCAAACTACATTTTTTCCCATTTTTGAATTTGAAGGGTGTTTTGGCCATGTTCAGCTTGGCTCTGCCCTGCATTTCCTGCTGTCTATGTACATGCATGTTTGTGTCACTTGGATCCCTCTGTCCTTGCTGAGCATTATGATTGCACACACAGCTAGTTGCTGGGGTCATCTGAAGTGCATTTGCATTCATTGTGCAGTACCTTGGTCACGAATTTAAGCTCTGAAGGGCACCGAGCAATTGTGTTTATCAGCAGGAGCTTTGCTTGCTCTTGGGCCCTTTTCTAAGTTATCTTCAAGCCCAGTCATCGCTGCTATCCTGGGAGCTTAACATCAGACAATTGTTGGAGTATTCATTAAGCTCTAAGTGCTTAAACAGTGAAACCTCTACAAAAGCACCTCTGAAAGCTGAAGAAGAAAAATATAACTGTCTGTAAGGAAACTTTCCGGCTGGTAGCTGTAAATCAGTAGGGTTTTAGTAGCTTTTGATGAGCATCTTAATGGAGCCTATCAGTCTGACTGCATTTCAAGTTTCAGCCACTGTTACATTACCCAAGTGATCACAGATCCTCTGATGACAGAGATATCTTGAGAAAGATTTAGCAGAGTATGAGTTTATCTGAAATTGTGACCTGACAACTGTAATGTCTCTAACTGCCTGAAGTTACTAGTGAGCATCTTTCCAGGATGCACAGAGAGTGCACTGATGCCATTTTGTCTTTTGTGGCACCTCAGCTCTTTGTCTTCCCTTGTCTCCTACCCTCATTTTCTACCTATAGGCAATAGCATTCACTCCTGTCACATCTGGCCAAGGAGACATGGAGTTAAAATTCAGATAAAGGATAGAAACTAGAAAAGCAGTGTATGAGCCAGTATCATCAGGAATTTGGGATGGTAACAAATTTGGGCAGCCACTGCTGCTTCCCAGTCATACAATTTGCTTTTCTCTAGCAAGAGGTGCAGCATAGCTACTTGAGAGTCTCACCCATTTTATTTTGCTCCTGTTTCAGAGCTAACAGTGAAAAGTTCCCAGTGAACATCCTGTGGCTTAGGAACGTGAGAAAGCATAAATTGCTAGTTTTAGGCACTTATCTCCAACCAGCTCTCCTGGAGGCTGTTTGAGCTACAAAGCCCATCCATCACTTTGGCTACTGACACCAGTGCCACTGCCAGAGAAAGATCAGTCAAGCTGGATTATCAAAGTCAAAGCCAGAGACAGCTCTTGTGGGAAGTGGTTGAGAAAGTCTCATGTCTTAATTCCTCATTGCATAGGAAATAAAAAGGGGATTGTGCACGAGGAGTGGGAATACCCTGTTTCTCATTATCTGAATGCATGGTCTTGAAAGAGAGGGTGGAGCCCCTGTGCAGGAGATAAGTCACATTAATAGCTGGTTTCCATGATTTGCCTTCCAGTGCTCTCTTCTGGGAGCTGGAGTCCCAGGGCTTGGCATGGGAACTCCTCAGAGGCCAGTGGTGAGGGTGGGTCTGGTTTCTTTGTGAAAAGAAGGAGCCAGACACGGGGAAACAGAGAACCCAGACCTGCAAAACGGAGTGCAAGCTCTTCCCTCACAATCGAGTGACCACTGTGGCCTTGGAGGTGCAAAGGCAGTCCCAGATGTCTGTTCAGCAGTGCTGGCTGTGGGAGCTGGGCTGGCACTGGGGTGGCACTGGGGTGGCACTGGGGCTGGCAGGGCGGCTGTGCCACAGGGATGGATGTGACCGGTGCCACCTGCCCGTGCCTGGGGTGGGGATGCCCTCGGGACAGTGAGTGGCCGTGGCAGCTCAGCACAGGGTGCAGCCTGGGAGCCACAGCTTCGGGGGGCAGGGGTGCCTGGGAGGGGCTTTGGGGCACACGTGTGGGCACAAGGCAGGGACCTGCACTGGCCCATGAGCTGCACTCGGGTGGGATTCACTCACCAGCCCTGTCTCTTGGCCCTGTTCAGAGCATAAGGCAAGTCAGAAGCCTTTCTTTTGGTGGTTTTCTTTCTTTTTTGCTTTGGAAGCTGGGGCTTTTCAATAGGTGTGGCTGTTCCAAACCCAGATATTTCTGTCAGGACATTTCAGAACTCTTTGCAGGAGTGTGTGTGTGAGAACACCCTTTTGTGACCAAAATCCACCTTTTCCCACATCTCTACTGCCCCGTGGGGGATGTATGTGTGACTCACTCAGATTTTAGGGAAGAAAACTTACCTGAGAACCAAAACCTCCTTCAGAAAAATACTATGATAAACCTTTTCCAGCTCCGTGCAATGTTTCTCAGAGGGCAATTTCCTGCCTCCCTCCCTGTGGTTAAACAAGGCTGAGCAGGGGATGGGCAAGATGCAGCTTGATGGGGGTGAAGGGCCCTGCGTGCCCTGGGGCTGGCGGGCACAGGCTCTAAGCTGGCACAAGCCAGCAAGCTCCCACCTACGCCTGCAGTGAACCAGGAACTGCTGGGAATGTGTCCCAGCAACAGCTCAGGAAGTGCTGAACAAGGGGCTGTAGGTATTTGCTAAAGGCCAGCAACCTAAATGTGTCTTCAGCGGGAACTTTGCACAGAATTCCACGGCAGACCAAGCAAGTGGCATCCTTTTTGGACCTACAGGAGAACGTTCAAAGCTGTCTCTGCCAAGGTGAATCTCAGTCAAAGATTGGAGCTCAGAATACACAACTATAGGTTGCCCTGTGTGGTCTGGTAGGGCCAAGATACCCTCCAAAAAGTTGTTAAAGCCTCTCTGGTAACAGACTGTTAGGAGCACTGACAGAAGGCATGACTGCAGTGCAGGTGACACCCTCACTGCTTCCTGCACAGACTCATCGCTGGCTACCTTGTCCCTCATCAGATTTGATTTAGGTCTCTCAAACTGCATTAAAAATGGAAAGAATGGTGCTATTAATTTGCACAGCTGCTGATTGCAATCATCTGGTTGCATTAGACAGTTCACTGGCCGGGTCAAGCTGGGGTGTTATAATGAAAGAGGGAGATGTGCCGTGCAGAGGAAGGCGAGCTGGGCTCTGCTCCTGGTGGCTCCCCCTCCAGTGGGCCTGGCCTGCCCCATGGAGGGGACATCACGGCACATGAGGGACTTCCATAAGAGCTGCTGGTGTTGGCTGTCTTGGCAGAGAGGCCGAAGGCTGAATGTGCCACAGGGAATGAGCTCAGGGCTCACTCCAGAAGAGACCCCTTTAGTTATGGGTCAGGGCCCACGGACAGGCAGCAATGAAGGGGGACTTTGGGATTATTTGTGGACAGACAGCTGACATCAACCTGCAGGGCTGCTTCTTGCAGGGTATTTCACTGTAATTTAAAATTTGGTGTATTTGTGATGCTCCAAAAAAATAAGCTGAAAGAGAGCAACAAGAAGAGGGTCTGAAATAAAAGTTTGCAAGAAATCAAATGAGCAGTTTCCAAGAGTTACATGTCTGGGTACTGCCCTGGGTAGAACATAGCTTGTTTTCCATTAGCTTTCAGCTTAGGCCCCAGCAGTGAGAACATGATCACTGGAGCAGCTGCACTAGCCTTAGTCTGGTACCTCATCCCTGACTGGAACCAGTCACCCATGCTTAAGGGGAGCGTAAGAGAGAACCTGTTTGCAGTGTGGTCCCTCCTCTGGCATGGCCCCTGGCCCATGCTCCATCTGCTGCCATCAGCAGCCTCAGGTGTCTCTGGGCACTCTGTTACTGCAGGGGTTCAGATTTGGGGGTTGGACTGTGGTTTGGTTTTGTTGTTGTTGTTTTCTGTGAGGGCACTGTACACTTGTGTTTTAATCAGCTTTCTGCCCTTTATACTCTACAGGTCCTGGTCACCTCCTGTGCCGTGTCTCTTCTGAGCTGAGGCCTCGTCCCACGTGGAGAAAGGAGCTGGGCAGCGAAATCACTGGTCAGTCCATTCTTCTTCTCTTTCTGAGAGAGGTGATGAGGCATTGCTCCCAGAAATCATGACTTAAATGCATCACAGGGTCATTTTTCTTGGTGGCTTTAAAAAAGGAAAGCTTTACCTTCCTTTTCTCTGGCCTTTCAGCAATACTTTGAGATCCTGCATGCCTTTGTGTCCAATCCTGAGCCCCGAGCTGGCAATTTTTAAGTGCTATTTGTAGCAAACCCAAGAAAAATGATGAGTGTGAGAGCAGAGGGGAGCACTGTGCATGCGCTCAAAGTGGAGCACTGCACATGCAGGCAGACACCTCTGATTTTATACTTTTCCAGTGTACTTTTGTGGTCTCAGAGCAGGGCCAGTGCCCCTTTGGGGCACATCTGTTTTGTCAGCCTTGGAAGAGGCCTGACTGCAGCAATCAAGACTAGCAGAGCAAAGCATTTCCAAGTTCTTGCTCATATTTGAGAACTCTCTGAATTACTGCCTGGTTTACATGAATGCTATGCTAGGAAGAAAGAGGAATTTGTTCGAGTTGCAGATTGCAAGTGGTTCAGAGAGGCCTTGTCACCTCCTGGGTGTGGAGCCAGCCTCGTGTCAGGCACTGGTGCTAGTAACAGCAATGTAATCTGGTCCTGGGGTTGGTCTGTGTACATCCCCTGCTCCTTCTGTGGTTTTGAATTTCCCTAAAACAGTTTTTTCCTACACTGAAGCAGTAAATATGAAATCCCCTGTTGTTGTTGCATTTTTATTTCTGTTCCTGGATGACATTGTCTCGCTGACAAAATGAATTTGATCCTGAAATACCACATTCCCATTTCGCAGCTCCTCCCTCTGTGTCTGGAGACCTCTATCCCCTTTTGTATATGTTTTGATACAAGGCTGTTGTAAGGTAAGTGTTACAGAGACATGTGCTACTTACAGACTACACAGCTCCTACTTCATGGAGGTATTTACTTACCTCAAGTCATACCTGTTTATCAAAGATGCAATAAGGACTGGAGGTTTTGCCTTTATATATGTAAGTTTCTTATCTTTAAGTACAAGCCATCTTCCCACCCTTGGAAATTTCCACTGGTTCCACCTCTAGAGGGCTTGACTTCATCTGTTCAGACCAACCTTGATGGCCAGGGTACTCTGTCCATTTTTATTCAGGCACAGAGTCAAGCTGGTGACTCTGAACTCATCCCCAGTAAGCAGGCTCTGACATGGCAAGGAACACACCATGGGGGTGACACGTTTAGGTCTGCCACTTGGATTTACATCTCTTCTCTAGGGAGGGGAGATATTCTTTGTCAGAAAATAAAAATGCATTGATTTAGGTATCTCGGCAATATAGGTAGAAATTAAAATGATTGAAAACTTGAAGTGGATTTAAGGAGATGGCAGTAATGCCCCCCAGGGCTGTGTGCAAGAGGAGCTGTTGCATTTGGGGAGGAAGGAGAAAGAAGTGCTGAGGTATTCAGATGAGTGTTCTGTTTTGCTTTGTCACAGAAAGAAGGATGGTGTAAAGGGCAAGGTGGGGGCCAGAACAGTTTTTATGTCTGGGCTTGGGCAAGGAGAAAAAACATGCTGTAAATATTGCAGCTGACACAGCAGAGACCCATTTGGCTTGGAATATAGGGCAATAAATGCAGTCAGGTGATTCAGGGGTGTTGGGCATGAGTCTGGCAGGGAGTTAGGGGAGAGCCGATCAGGAAATAATTATGGCTGATAAGGGGAGATTGTAAGGAGGCCAGCACCTTCTGTGACCATGAAAGGAGTTAATGATTAACTGTTCTGGAAAAGCCGGGAGCACATTCTCCCCCTGCTTCACAGTCACACCCGCCTGCTCTCCTGCATCATTAACCTGAGCACTGCCAGGCTGGACACGGAGCACTGAGCCTGAACCAGCTGTCATTCAGGGCAGCCTGCAGGATGGGAATGGGCATGCTGGCTGATCCTGCCAAGGGCAGGGTTGGTGAGGTGCTGTGTCTGCCCATGTGCCTGGATCTCCTGGGGTCAATTCCTGGGGAAATCCATACTGCTCCTGGCGAGACTGGGGGAGATTTCTGTCCCCTAGACATTGCAAGTGAAACCCCACCCTCACAATGGGCTCGTGTGGAGGGGTGACAGAAAGCAGAGTGGCTTGGAAATGGATTCAGGGAAAAGATGCAAGAGGGAGGGGAAGGGAAAGGTCCTGTACTTTGAGTAGATGCAGCAGTGTATGACTGGTGCTTCAGGACAAGTACACTGAGACACAGAGTGCAGCTTCCCAGGACCTGGTCTGCATCCTGCCTTTGAACATCTCTCTCTTTCTGTTTCCATATGCAGTGATGAGAGTGGCAGATGTCCATAAAAACAGTTCTTGCTGCTGTGATGTTGAATGGACAGTCTGTAGACATTTGCCTCTCATTTCCCAGAATATCCCTCCCTCTCTCTGCTGATCCTGCTCAGCAGTTACAGCACACTAAAGCCCCAGGGTGTTGCCTTGCTCAGGCTGTGTGTGCTGCAGCTTCCTGCACTTACACAAGGTGAGTGAGTGAGGGAGTTACCACCATCAAAGCTTCTGTTTCCTGAAACTGGGAGTAGTGGCCCAGACTGGATCTGTGCTGGGATCACAGCTTTGCATCCCATGGCACTGCTGCAGGAATGGGCAGAGGCCTCCAACCCCATTAGCAGTACATGATGGTGCACAGGATGAATGAGATGAGATCTGCATGTTCTGGCTCTGTGTGTTCCTAGGGTTGGCCAGGGGGGTGTAGGGATGGGGACCACACAGTGAGCTGGCCGTGCCTCTAGTTGGGATCAGCCTTTGCAGCAGAGCAAAACATCATCTTCTGTGTGATGGCTGTTCCTTCTGTCCACAGCTCTGCCTGGAACACTGAGAGCAGAGCTGTGCTCAGTGCTTGGCAGACACCAGAATCTCGTGATTCACTCTGTATAGGGGACTGGCCCTGAATGTTAAGATATTGGTGGTATTAAATATGGACAGTGGGAATGGTGCTGGAGCCAAAGTTTGGATCTTAAATAGACTTTGCTTTGCAGCCTTTCTATACAGCTGTTTGAGTGCTTGCTAATGGATTGTACTTGATTAATGCTAGCTACTTCATTTTGATTAATTAGGTCACATTTAGTGGCTGGTGTCCTCGTTTCAGCTGGGATAGAGGTAGTTTTCCTCCTAGTAGCTGTCACAGTGCTGTGTTTTGGATTGACGATGAGAATAATGTTGATAACCAGAAAGATGGAGACGTAATTTTTGCAAGAGCATGTAATGACAGGACCAAGGGGGAATGGCTTCAAACAGCAGGAGTGCAGGGGTAGATTAGATATTAGGAGAAGAATTCTTCCCTGTGAGGGTGGTGAGGCCCCAGCACAAGTTGCCCAGAGAAGTTGTGGCCCAGCTCTGAACCTCTCACAGTCCCTCTGCAATTAGCACCAGTTTTCCCTGCTCACGTTTGCCCCTGGCAGGACAAGGTGCTGCCAAACCCACGGACCCACAGGGCATGGAGAGGTGTGTTGTCAGGCCAGGGCAGTGGGGGAAATCCACAGGCTGTTGTTGGGACTGTTGTGGCTGTGCACGTTGGATGATCTTGGCCAAGATCCAGACTCCATCATCATTTCTGAGAAAATGATGTCATGAATGTATTGCTGTAATCACTGGGCCATGGCCCTGATTCAGCAGGACACTCCAGTGCCCGGGTGATACCCAGCACATGGCTGGGGCCTGGAGGGGCTGCTTGGGTTTGGAAGAACTGCTTTGGCAGTTTAAATTGCATTTGTGCCAAATGGGGCTGTCTGTGCCATGTCCTGACCACGAGGTGCCATGTGCCCCCAGTGTAAACAGCATCTCAGAGCTGGGAGATGCCACCCTGCAGAGAACAAAAGCTGAGAAAAGCCCAGAAAAGGGGCAGTCTGTTACCAAAGGGTGCCTCTGGCCTCTGGTGGCCTCCTGACCCACACAGAGGGCTGAGGCAGAGATCACAGGTTTTGGAGTGGAAGGTGTGAACTTAGCTCAGTCACATTTGGCTGTTTTCAGTGTTGGCTGAGCATGCAGTGTCCAGGAGGTAAAGGGAGAGAGAACCTGCTTGAATGGGGAAAGGAGTGACTGGGGGTTTCTTACAATGCATGGGAGGGAAGCAGGAGCTCAGATTTATCTTCCATGTGCAGCTTAAATGAATCCTTACAGGGATTTGGTTTTCTTAACATTTTAATTAATCTTTTTAATTTCTTTTTATTTGTATTAAATAAGAAATTCTCTGACTATGGAAATGTTTCTTCTGGAGTGTTTTGTTCTGTTTTTTTTTAAGGATGATTTAGGAACAGTTGTGAAGCAATTGTTCATTAGACTTATAGCTAGGTTTCATTTATTTTTAATTGTGTTCAGCTTGGGTAGCTTTTAATCAGTTTAATACTTGTCCTCTCATTTCAGTAATTGTTATTTATTCCATTCAGTTGTGTGTCTTACGCACATTCATTTCCCCTCACAGATCTCCTGTAATGACCCCTAGAAAGCTGCAGTGAAGGCAGAGAGTTTCAAACCACTCTGAGAAGAGCTCTTAGTGGCCACCTTAGCCTGAGCCATGGGGAGCAGCAGCAGAACTGGGATCCTGCAATCTCTTAGGTGCTTTGGGGAAATTCCCTGCAAACTCTAGTTAATTAGTGCAGTAAAGCCCAATTAAGTAAGTACCTAACCAGAAGCCCACTTTGAAGCACACAGCCAGGGTTGCCCAGTTGACAGACTGTGAGCTGGGGGTTCAGTGATCAGGTGCAGGGAATGGCTGGGTCCATCCCCTCCTGGGAAGCTTTGCTGCATGCTTCCAGCAAGGACTCAGGAGGTTCAGGTGTTGAGCTAGTGCCACCTGGAATTATTCTGCTGACAGAGGGAAGGGCTATAATTTATGCACCCATCAGAGTACTCAGCCATGGTTTGGGGTTTGTTGATTGTTGCAGTGCCAAAGGGAGAACTGTGGGGACTCAAGGTCACACACACAGGCACATCTGGCCATGGACTATGTCCCTGTGCTGTATTGCAGGCAGACAGAAACTTCCTTAGGTCTCTGGGGCTTTTTTGGCAGCAGCTCCCCAAGGTTGGTGACTGAGGAGTGATGGACTCTGCATTGAGCTGTGAGACAGCCAGGGGCTCAGCCCTAGCACGGGGTGGGTGCAGTCCTGTGAGCACAGCCAGATGGGTTTTGGGCCCCAGCCTTAGAGTCAGAGCTTGGTCACACTCAGACCAAGCAGAGCACAGCCAGTGAAAATCTCCTGAATGGCAGGGGTAACCAGTGATGTTAGGAATGGATTATAGGGCCCCAAATGGAAGTCAGTCAGGGAGCTGGAAGATGCTCCTGTACTCCTACAACACACGAGCCACGAGCACACCACTGCCTGCCCGTGCTGCTGTAAAGACACCAGTGGCTTCAGGGAGTCATTCCATCCAGGCAGGGCTTGTCTTCAGTGCCCTTCAGAGCTGGGACTTGGACACTTCAAGCAGCTTCCCTTCTGACAACCCAGTTGTGCTTGTGAGGACCAGAGAGAACAAGAGATGGTGGGAGCTGGAGGATAGCTGTGACAGACATTGTCTTGAGCTGAACCACTTAATGGTCCTGACCTGATTCTGGATTGGGCTCATACAGGAACTGCTGCCATGGCTCAAGGAGGAATGAGTCTACTTAGCACCAAACCCAAGAAACCATTTTGACTGCTGAGGGTTAATGTGCCCAAGAGGCCTCACACAGAACTCGTGGCCCCTGGAGTTTCTCTGAGCCTGAGGGTCTCTTCAGGGTGCATAAACCCCACTGAAAGCCCAAACGCCCCCCTGTCCCAGGGCTGGCTGTTCCTCCAGCACCTGCTGCTTCACACCACAGTGCCCACAGAGCTGGCACAGCCAGCCCAGTCTCGGTTCCTCTCCTGTGGGAAGGCTCTGAGGTGCTTTGGCAGCCAGTATTGCCCTGGGGGAACTAGCCATGGTCACTGTGCCCTCAGCTGGAGCTGGGGGCTGAGCGAAACCCAAGTGATTCAGAGTCTGAAGAGTGAGTCAGAGTCAGGCTCTGGGAGAAGCTTCCCTAATTCTGCATTCAGCTGAGTCCACGGGCATTGCTGTGGCTTGAGACTCAAGTTAGCAGGTTTATCTCCATTGATTCATCTCTGGAAGTGGTCAGACATGGTGTGATGCGTTCGGAGATAAATCATTTAGTTTAAACGTACACAAATTTTGTAGTGTCTGTGTGCAATCACCCTGTGATTTCAGTGGCCTTGGGGCCAACACGTAATGATGATGGGCAGGGAGTCCTTCCCCTGCTTCACACAGTCTAGAAATACACTTTAGTTGATTGTTGGATTTAGAACCCTGCTGGTTTGGGGGTTTTGTTGGTTTTGTTTGTTTTATTTGTTTTGTGGGTTTTGTTTTGTTGGTTTTTTGGTGGTTTTTTTGTTATATTTTTTGTTTTGTTGGTTTTGTTTTTGTTTCGGGTTTTTTGTTTCATTTTTTAAATTTTCTTTTTTGCCAGACATCCCTGCTGAAGGACTGAAGTATTAAAGGACAGTAACCCTGTGTGGGGTGTTAGGTGAGCAGGATGAATGGAGGCAGTAAGTGTGAGGGCCCAGAGCCTCCTGTCCCAGCTGCAGAGGGCCCTGTGGCCCTGGCTGGGAGCTCTCTGGTGCTGTGTGCTGGGGCACAGCCCTGGCACAGCTGGCACCAGCTGCTGGGCACCTGTACACTCTGTACTAGAGAAGCACTGTAGAGCCAGGAGGCCTTTTTGAGCCCTCTGATCATCTCCTCCTTCAGTCTGGAGACACAAGGCAAGGCCAGCCAGGAGGGACTGGATTTGTAGTAAAGAGGAAATGCTTTGTCTTTGAGCCTGACAGCCTTCACATGGCTGGAATTTGTCTTGAAAATGGGGAAAGAGAGGTTTTCCCTGCATTGATATCTCCCTAGACTTGATGCAGCACGCCTAGAGTTCAGAACAGAGCTGTTTGGTTTTATTTGGTGCAGAAGTTAAGAGAGCCTGGCGTGGCTGGACACGAAGTCATGCATTCGTGGTGTTTATGAATTCTCTTGTGAATGTATGGAAAACATGTATCACTGTTTCAAATCCCAGTGCTGGAAACAGTGCAAATAAATGACTGTGAGTCAGAAGAAGGTGAATCACTGTAAGGTAGCTCCACTATCAATAATTTAAGAGCACACATATGATACAGGTGATGATTTGACTAATTAGAAAAGACCTTTGAGCATTGAAATCCACGGTTTTCAAAGGAGGCCAGTGAAATTGGGTGCCTAAGTCCTTCTGCTATCAGTGGGAGGTGAGTATGTACTTCCTTTAAATGCTTAGCAGGATACCTAAGGAATTTTATTTAGGTGTTTGAGTGAGAGCAGTGTTTCTCCTAAGTGCTTAGACAGCACATTCCCAGTAAGAGGCACAGGTTACCCTTAAACAGAGATCTACAGCCTGAGCCAGCCCCTGATAATGCCCACTTCAGTCTCTGCCCTTCCTGGAGCCCACCAGAAGGATTTAAGATGCTCAGTGGAGGGTGTGAGTGGGAAGAGCCCTCTGGCCCCAAGAGCACCAGGCCTGCAGTGTGATCTAACCATGACAGCTCTGTCCCATAGTCCTGGCCAACACCACCTGGAGGGGACATCTAAATGTGTGAGCAATGGCACTGTCCAGAGTAAAATGAGAGAGGGCAGGCAATAATCCCATGTGAGAGGTCAGACAGGGCTAGGATGGTTTGTTTGCTCTGCTGGTGTGTGAAGTGACTCTTGTTTATCCATCAGTAAAGCTGCATGTTTCCCAGAGGTGAAGTGTTCCCCCGACACTGATGCTTCCAGCAGAAGGTGCTGCTCTGTTCCTGACTGCAGAGCCCCTGGAAATCTTTGCACCCTACTTGATTTTCTCCCCCTTCCCCTTCTGTCCTCCCATGGGCACTGTGCATGGACTGGTGCTGTGGATGTCAGCCAGGCAAGAGTTAAATGCAGCTGTGGAGCAGATGGCTTACCTTTGAGAGCAGAGTGGGACTCATGTACCTCTGATCTTGTAAAGGAGCCTGTTTGCTTGCTGGCAGCACAGCCTGCTCCAATTGGAACACAAGGGCTGAAACAGGGCCTGGAGTCTGTCTGTCCCCTGCTGAGGTGGTGGCACTGTCACTGCTTTTGTGGTAAGTAGGGCAGTTTCAGTGCCAGTCACCTCTCTGAATGCAGCCTTGCACAGACATGTGCAGAGTCATTGATTTTTCTTTAGTCCCAGAGTGTTTTCCCTTTGTGAGATCATGGAGCTGGCAGGACAGCCCTGCCTGCAGAGGATTTGCTTCCACTTGGGCTCCGGCCAGACAAGACAGGAATCCTAAGTTCTCACTGCTTTCTGGCTCATCTAGAGCAGCAAAGCTTGGGGCTTTCTTCTCCAGGGCACCCTCTCAGCACACACAGCCAAGGGGAATTGTTGGCTTTCTTTCCCTGTTAAGTGGGTTTACCCAGGGCAGGCAAAGGAAGAACAAAAGCATCTTCATCACATGGGTATGATGGTCACGTCCTGAAGGCCTGGCAAGGGCAGGAGCCAGTGCAGACACACAGCACCAGTGAGGGGGCATTACCTGGGAGGCTGCACTCTCTGCCACCAAAGTGTCTGCATGTGCTGGGTCAGCAATCGAGCTGAGGGGGCTGAAGTGATGTGAGGCCACAGTGGAAGAGAGCAACAGGCTTGGGAACTCAGTCAAGTTCCCAAATGGCAAGGCTCTCCAGCACTGCAGGGTCTTCCCATGCTGCTTCTGTTCCCAGGAGCTTTCCAGGCTGCAGTAACATCTCTGCAGGAACAGCCCTTGAGGAGACCCTCTGACAGACTTGTTAAGGCCATGCCTGGTAGGCATGTACAAATGTAACCTCCTCTGGCGAGAGGCTGTGCATCAGGGAACTGTGCTGTAGGAGAACTGACTCCAGAGGCTGCTGGAGGGCTGCCAGGAGCTGCTGGGTGGAAAGAAATCTCCACCTGACCTGAAATTCTTGCTTTGGAATCACTTGCTGCCCTAGTGAGTAGGCAGGACCCTAGTGGAGTCCTGTGCTGTGCTACATGAAAGTCATCCAATGCATCTTCCAAACCCAAGACTTGTAGTTGCTGCCCAGGAATGAAGCCCAGGCTGCCTGAGTCTCCCTGGCTCTGCTTCTCCCCAAAAGATCAATGCCCAGGTATACCACCCATTCCTTCATGGCCTGTGGTTCCCAGCTTGGGAATTCAGTGGGTAGAATGGACCAAGCAGCTTATTTCAAATCCCTACACACCACTGTATAATTAAGAACAAGAGAGAGATTTGCTCTTAATTAGCTTTCCCTGACCCACTTCTGACCCTCCAAATGCCGTTGCGGTGTGCTGGGTCTCTGAGAAGGCATGTCATCCTCCTCTCTGGGGAGGGATTATCTTCATTACTGCTGTGCTTTAGCCTGGCTCTCTCAGTCTCTCATTAGCGTTCTGGCTGATCAGTGCTGAGGAAGGCACATCCACACAGAAGGTTGTTAGACAATGGGGTGGTTTCCTGTGGCTCAGTAATGGCCCAGGGCACTGGTGCCCAGCCATCGTGGCAGGGCCCTGACCATTGCAGTGGGACTGGTAGCAGCAAATGCTGGTCTTGGATAGCACAGCATGTGCAGCAGCAGGGCATGTCAGAGCAGGCTGGATTTGTTCCTCTGCTCACCCAGACTGGTGTCCCCCTTGATTGTCCCATCTGCCTCTTGCTTCAAGTCACCCGAGTTTCTGGATCCTCCTTTGGCCGAGTTCCCCCTGCCACCCGTGGCAGAACAGCCCCAGCTTGGCTCCATGGAAGGCTGCAGCTCCAGCACTGGCCACCAACTGAGGCACGAGCCCAGGGTTTCTGTTCATCAGGAGATAACCCTGTGGTTTTTCACCTAAGGTGAGAAGGGAGGGATCCACTGAGAGTTCCCTCACAGATGTTTTACCAAAGTAAGGAGCAAGTGGAGACCCCCCAGCCTTAAACACAAATTCCAACTGATGTTTGCCTAAAGAAAGGTCAGCACCAAGAATACGTGCTATTTTGCTGCTCTGTGGCCTCTAAATTGGGAGAGGGGCTTTAGTTAGTTCCCCTTTACCACACACACTTGTGTGGGGCTGCAGAGATGTCACTGTTGTCTGTGTCATGGTCCTGCTGTGAGAACAGCACAGCTAACAAGGAATAACGGGATGGGTTTGGTGTGAGTCCCAGCCAGGGGTCACAGAGAGCTGCTGCTCCCCCAGAGGAGTGACCCTCACAGCCTGTTCTGGGAGGGATAAAATGAATCATTTCTAGTGGCTTGCCAGGAGTTGGTGAATGAGTCAATGGACAAGTCAAGAGCCCAGCTCTCCTGGCTCCCGAAGCTGCCTCGGGTACTTGGCTCTGGACTTTGGGGAGCAGAGCACATTGCCAGTGTCACCTCCAAGGGCTGTGGAGACACAGAACTGCTCTTCTCTTGCAGCTGCTCCAGAATCACCCAAACCATTATCCAGGAGTGATTCATTTCCATACAAATGCTGGTAGTGAGATATGTATCTGGGTTACAGCAGTCTGGTGCAACATTACAGTGAGTTTTGTTGAACACCCAAGGTCCTGGATCAAGGTCTCTTTTCAACAGCACATCCAGGTGCTGAAAGAACCTGCTAAATGCAGTTCTTGGAGGTTACAAAATTCAAAGGGAAACAGTGAAACAGAAACATATATTTAAAAAAAGAAAAAGAAACCAACCATTGCTTTTAGATTCCTTGCATCTGCATTTGGAATGTTTGGGACTGTTAGTAATATTGCTGGTAGAGGCTGCCATGTGAATTTGGGAAGGGGTTGCAAGTGTGAGTGGGTGGCTAGATTAGGAAACACATGGTAAAATAGGACAGAATAGCCTATTTCAGCTGGAAGGGACCCACAATGGTCATCCTGTCCAGTGGCCTGACCATTCAGGGCTGACCAACAGCTAAAGCGTGTTGTTAGTGCAGTGTCCAAGTTCCCCTTAAACACTGACAGCCTTGGGAATTGCCCACTTCTCTGGGAATCCTCTTCCAGTGTTTGGTCACCCTCTTAGAAAAGAAATGCTGCCTAATGTCCAGTCTGAACCTCCCCTGGGACAGCTTTGAACCATTCCCACATGCCCTAGCACTGGCCACAGGGAAAGCACCTCCCTCTCCACTCCCCCTCCTCTGGAAGCTGCAGGGAGCAATGAGCTTACCCCTCAACCTCCTTTTTCCAACCTAGACAAACCCAGAGTCCTGAGCTGCTCCTCAAAGGACATTCCTTCAGCCCTTTCACCAGCTTTTTTACCCTCCTCTGGACACATTCAAGCACCTTCACGTTCTTCTGACATTGTGGGACCCAGAACTGCACACAGTAGGATATCTGACCCACCCAATGGCCTTGGGTGCCTCTGTCCCTTAGTTTGGACCAAAAAAGAGCAACAACTCCTTGCCTTTCACAGGGAGCTGGATTTGAGGAGCTGTGCAGGTGGGGAAGTGTGAGAGCCCACCTGTGTCACCCAGGGCTGTGGCACTGGGCACGGACAAGGGATTGGCACCTTCTGTTCTGGGCAGCAGAGGCAGCCTGGTCAGTACCCCAGGCTGGGTACTCAAGCACAGGGCCATGTCCATTCAGGGGCCAGAATGAAGTTACCTGTAGGATGCCCGTGGGTCTTGTTCATGGGCTTGGGAAGATGAAAGTCCCAAAAAGACAGGCAGTGTCTTCCCGAGGTGCTTGTATCTTGAAGTGTGTGACATCTCACCACCAGTAAGATGGGTGATCTGGGGAAGTTGGGAAGGAATTGGATGCGATGCTTTAAATGTGTCTCAGTGTCACTGGTGATAATTTGTTTCTGGTGGAACCAGAGCCTGGAAATCCAGGAGGAAGCAGGTTGTGAGAGAGATGCAGGAACTGTTGGGCCAGCTGGCCTGAGGAAGCCCAAAAATACAAATGCCTGTGTAAAGGTGGGACACGTTGCCTGTGAGGGAACCTGGATGGAACAGGATCAGTTTAAAGCTCTTTCCTCCTTTCTTCGGCTGCCTGGAGTGCCCTGGGGCTCTGCAGCTGCTTTGTCAGCGTGGCTGGGGGTGCAGGTACTGGGGACATTTCAGGGTGTGCCAACACAATCTTCAGAGCTGTTGCTTGGATTCGAAGTTTCGGTGTTTGGACACATCAGGCACGTGGTATGTTCCTAATCTCAAGTGGCTGAGGGTAGTTCTGATGATCAGGCTGGAGAGGCAAATACTCACCACTACATATTTCAATGTTGCTTTGAACAAAGGGCTAAAAAATGTGATCTATAGTCTCAGCAAACATTCCTGCCAGGGAACATGTTTGCTAGATGGTTGGCGAAAGCAAGATCTGAAGGGATGGGAACTCACTCCAGGGTAGTTTTGGTTACACATTTCAAATACATGATTGCAAATAATTTTGCTTTCTGCTCCCTGTGCCCCAGTGCAAGCTGTGCACTAACCAGGGGAATGATTTCCCTGATAGACTCAGACAAGACTTAACCTCTGTCTTAGAACGAGCTGAAGAACTGGACTCATTCAGACTAGGGCTGGGAAACAGGGCCTTTTGCCTATGGCAGACGGGGCTTTCCAGTGGTGGTGTGATGTTCAGGAGCCTCAGTGGTAGTTTGAGATCCTGCTGCAGCTCCCAGGGCACACTCTGGGGGAACCTTTGGTGAGCTGCTGTGGTGCTGCACTGCTTCAGCCCTTCCCTGGGCATGGAGACTGTCTGACAGATCTCCAGCAGCCCTCCAAGCGTGTGGTACCGTGGGGATGTCACAGGGAGAGACAGAGAGAGAGACAAGGGGAGGGAAGACAGCAAAGCCACAATTTCCAAGAGATACTGTAGTCCTCTTGCCATATGCAAATAATTTTGGGATGGCAAAACTGTAAGTTTTTTTCATAAAATAGCATAATGAAAACTATCCCAGCTATACTCTTCTGGTTCAAGCCTACTGCACTGGAAAATTGTGATCACACCTACCTATTAATAGACTGTGTTAATTACTGTGGCATCCTGAGCCATTGATCACCAATGGTCATTGCAAGTATTTTCCCATTAAAAGGGAACCTTCACTCTAATTAAGTGACTGTTGCAACATTAAAAAAAGAAAGTCCCTCAGTGAGATGAAATACACAGCTGGAAGGGGTAGAAATAGCAGTGGCAGAGGAGGGGCTGGAATAAGGACTTGCCAGGGGGAAGGTGTTGAGATGCAGGGTGTGATTGTGGGAGGAGGAGAACTGCTGCACCTCCCAGCTGCAGCAGCTGAGGATGAGGTAAAGGTGGCGTGTGTCAGAAATGTCTAGACAAGGTGGAAAACTTATTACAAGTATTGGGGAGGGGGGGAAAAAGAAAGGGAGAGGAGAAACAAAGAAGCCAGCAGATTGCATGATTATATCCTGCCTAAGGGAGACAGGCTGAGATTATATAATTCTCCAGGGAAACTCTACATGAAACAATTATATGTTCAACTGGGTGCACTATGTTAGGGTTTTAAATTAAAAAAAAAGAAGAAAAAAAGAGGTTGAACGCTCAAAAAAGTGTGGAGGAGGGTAGTGAAGTGCTGAGCTGAAAATCTTTTTTTAAATCTTTATATGTACTGCATAGTGGGGGAGAAAGAGAGAGCAGAGAAAAGGATGCATTTGACACACGTCAGAGATATCCACAGCTCCAGTGACAATTTCAAGGAAATTAAATGGAAATTAAAGGGAAGCATTTTAGAGCAGAAGTCCCAAAGGCACTTAAAGATGTGGAACTTGAGAAAAGCTCAGTGTCTGCCAGCAGTGGGGGAGCAGCTCCTGCCATGGCCAGCATGTGACACTCAGCAGGCCAGGTCTGTGTCAGCTCTGAGACATCAGGGCTCAACCTGGTGCACACCAAAAGCTGGGCCAGAGCACAGGAGACCCTCCAGGGCTGGCAGCTCCTCCCAGGGTGCTCTGAAATCCCAGCGCCCTGCAGTGAAAAGGGAAAGAATTGGGGTGCCTTGACTTCTTTATTTCGGTTTTTCGTGGTCCTGCAAGGCCACCTAATAGAGTGTTGGGTGTGCCCAGTGGCCTTCCACTAAAACTCAGCTGTCCCTTGGCTGTCATCCCTCAGCCATAGCACCATGTGGTCTCTCTTTCTCCAGGGCATCTCAGCCCCTGCCCCTCTCCTGGGCATTTTCATCCTTCTCAGTTCTGCCACACCAGCCACACAAGCAGGCATGATATGATACCACCACTGGTTCCTTTGGAATCCCACTGGGTCTGTGGTCCAGCAGATCAGGCAGCCTGACACAGAGGACCCACTCTGATGCACACCAGCACCTAAGCAGGAGAACAGTGAGTGTGTTCTGGAAGGAAGCAAGAGGCAAAGACACTAGAATGTTTTCATTTCCTCAGAAACACATCCCAAAAAAACCTCCACAAGAGGGTGAGTCATCCATAGAGGATATTGGCATCTCAGAGTTGCAGCTGCTAGGTTTTAATTATATAATTTTAATTTACCAATAAAATAAAAGAAGGAAGTAATGACTGGATTGTATGCACATCATTGGCTCTCTGTAGGATTCTCCCTTTCCCAGCATGGATCCATCAGATTGGCTGCTGGGTCTGAGGTCTTTAAACAGAGTTGGGCATGCATAGGTGAAGTTTGTGCACAGGCAGCTTTGTGAGCTCCTATAAGATCATGGATTTGGTGAATATGTGAAAAAGATAATTTTCTTTCTTTTTGCATAACCAGCATTCTTCTGCTGAAGGCAATTCAAAACTGAGAGGGGTGGCTGGTACATCAGAGGTTCATTCTGCCATCCAGAGGGTCCTGGACAGGCTGGAGAAATGGTCCAATGGAACAGTTCAACAAGGGGAAGTGCAAAGTCCAGTCCTTGGGGAGAAACAACCCCAGGCACCAGTGCAGGGTGAAGTTAGGAACGAGTTAAAGACACGGTCAGGGTTAAGGGCTTGGAATGTTTCCTGTGTGAGGAGAGTCTGAGAGTTGTCCGAGGTTGTTTGGTCTGGAAAGGGAAGGCTCAGAGGGAGATCCTGTCAATGGACACAAACTGAAATGCAGGAAATTGCATTTTAAACATAAGCAAAACCTCACTGTGAGGGTGGTCAGATATGGGAACAGGTTGTCCAGAGAAGCAGGAGAGTCTCTGCCCTTGGAGAGTCTCCCAACCCAACTGGACTTGATCCTGAGTAACCTGCTGTCTGTGACCCTGCCCTCAGCAGGAGGTCTGGGCTGGGTGATCCCCAGAGTGCCCTTCTGACCTCAGTGATCCTGGGGGTTTATTCCCAGTCGATCCCACTAACTGGATTATCCAGCTGTCAGTGAGTGGAGATGATCCAGTAAAGAACTGAGTGACTCTGTGTTTAGCATGAAGCTTCCACTGGGCTGGTGTGGAGTAGCTGTGTCAGACCACCAGCCTGTCAACTGCATAAACATTCCTGCTCCATTTCTGCCAAGGTCCTCCTTTTGGCTCACACTGAGCTGTGGAAAGTCAAGTGCTGGAGTGCAGAATGAACCCAGAGAGAGTTTCTGATCTCCAAGTCTAGGACAGTTTTTGTTAGATGAATAACAAATGGAAGAGCGAGGCTGTAGTGAGATCTTTTCCATATGCCAGGTCAGAACCCCTCGAGGTATCAGACATCTCCTAATCTCAGGCTGGGCAATTTTTCAGCATTCATGCCACAAAGTATAAGGATTTGATTGCAGACATAGCAAGGGATGTTGGCAACAGGACACCAGTAGTACAAACTGAAATTATTTCACTGAAGCAGAAAGCAGTGAATATTGAATTTGATTATATTTTGTATTGTTGGTCTAATAGAAATTCTGCTTGTTTCTCCAATGGCCAGTACAAGCCAGAGGCTGGCATTCCAAGTCTCCACACCATGGGACTGAACTTTCATTCCTGGCACCTTCTTCAGGGCACTAAGGGAAGTAGTTTCAAGATATGACTGTAGCTCAGGGTCTCAGGAAGGAGAGGGCAAGGAAGTCATAAAGGTCAGGCTGTAATTGTGAAGACAAGTCTGAGGAGAAGACTTGAATGTGGCAACTGTTAATTGCAGACAACTGTGGGAGTGGTGATGCCAAGATTGTCACTGTGATGCCAGAAAGATCCAACTGGAGTGCTTAAAATTCAGTCATGCAGGATTGTATTTAGAACCTGTTCTCACCTCTCAGCGGTGGCTCTACGCAAATCCTGCTGCATTATCATCACTTTTCAAAACCAGGCACACATTTGAAGTTCCTAAACCTGGGCAGAAGTTTAGAATTTTTCCCTGTGTAAACACAGGTTGTCTCTGGCTCACCCGTTTGTGTGCTGGCATCTCATCTCACACAGGAGGTGTTGGAGACGCTCTGCAGCATGCCCAGCCCCTGCCAAATGGCCTTGCAGGTCACATCACCCCTGCCTGGCAGGGAGATGCAGCGCTCTGATCTCTTCTGCCAGCAAGGATGGCTCAGGAGAGCTCAGCCTGGTTTGTCTGTGCTTTGAAATATCTGTTCAGGGCACCACTGATTCCAGAAATGGCTGTTCCCTTGGAAGAAAGGGAATAAGCACACAAAAGTCCTTCCTTTCCAACTGATACAGAATGTACCATGAGTTTGTGTTTCTTTTGGCCTCAATGTTTTATGTATAGTTCCTGTATTATATCTGCATGAGGTAGAATTTCAACAGTTGTCTCTTCACTCAAAATGCTGCCCTGTTTGTAGGGAGCTGATGTTGGGCAGTAGATGACAGTAGACAGACTGAGGGGAAACCTGGCACAGTGATTTCATGAGCCTCCCATCGGGATAATCCCCTGGGGACTTCAAGGGAAATGTGAAGTGCTGCCAAAACCTGAGGTCAGAGTGGAGCTGAGCTCAGCCTCTGCCTGAATCAGCTCGTGGCTTCCTTGGTCTGCCCTCTGGTAAACCTGCACAGGGGTCCAGGTATTCTCAATGTTGTCCAAGGAAAGGCAATACTGTGGAGGTGGATGGGAAGGTGCTCAGGGCATGCCAGACTCCTCCCAGGGTAACCACAGGCCATCACAAGAGCTCCTGTTCTTGCTCAAGGAGTGAGCTGTTACTGAAGGAGGAGATCGCAAAGTGTTTGTGAGGGTTAAAAGTGGAATGGAAGTCAGGGCTGGCCCCACCCTGCCCTCTGCCTGAAGTGTTGGGCTTGAGATAAGTGGATATCAAACCTCTCCTGATGGCTGCATCAGGAACAAAATGTTGGGGGTTTTCCCTGTCAGTTCAGCCAGACTGACCCTTGGTTTTTGATCAGGATCACATTACATTGGCAGTCAAAGGATGCTGCAAGTGAGTTCAGACTGAGCCTCCCTGATTCCTCTTCCTCACACTCAGGACAAGAGCACCATTGGTGGAAGCAGAGGATCTGCCACTGTCCTTGTGCCTGCTGCAGATGCTCTGTCTGCAGCGCTGGCACTGAGGGCTGAGGTGGTCCTTACCATCCCATGCAGAGGGCAGGAGCACTGCTGTTAATGAGGGCTCTTGGGTGCAGGTCCTCTGAAGTGCAGCTGACTTCCCTCTTGGGAGAGCTTAGGAGCTGCAGGGGGTGATGCTGAGTGTGAGGAACCAGCCTTTAACTCGCTGACGTGCATTTTGGCTCAAAGGGTGCCTTGGTGTGACATGTTTTATTGCTTTAGTGGCCTGTGGCTGCTCAGTGGAGCAGGAGGCTGTGTTGTTCTGGTGCCTTCCCCTGGATGCCAGCAGGACCTCACTGAGGCTGGGCACCCCCAGCAGCAGAGGTGCTGGGGCTGGGAGCTGTGCAGAGCAGGGCAGGGAGCTGTGGGCAGCAGTGGGCATCAGCAGGCAGCTGCCTGGGGCCACCCCCTGAAGGCTCAGGAGAAGGGACAAAGGGGGGTGGTCTGGGACCTGCTGTGGGCAATCCCGTGCAAATCTCCAGCACTGTTTGTTGGCTTCCCTCTGCACTCTCATTTGCTGGGCTGGCACACGTTGTAGGGTCAGAGGGATGTGGAAACTTCAAAGAGGTGTCGTGCTTGTGGGCTGAGCTGGAGGACTGAATGTACACACACACAGAGTCAATCCCTGTGTATGTGGCTGCAGGACCTGAACTGGAGAATTCATCATGTAATTTGTATTTCTGCACATAAGTAGATATTTCTATATTTGGTGTGAGGAAAAGAACTCCAGTGTGAACACAAGAGAATCCCATATGGCTGATCTGAAAAGAAAATGTGGAATATTAAGTTGTCTTTAGTGTCTCTAGTGCCGCATTTGTATATTTTACCTTTTGAGGTAAAAAGGAGACAAGACAGTAACCTGGTACGTAAGAAAAAATACAATTAAAAATACACTTAGAATTGAATTTTAAGCATTATGGGCCGAGATGGAGGGATTGAGACAATGACAAAACTGAGCTGCCAGCTGAAGAGGCAGCTGACTTCTACCCATCTCTCTTCTCCCAGTATTGCTTTCTGAAACCCTGGAAACCCTTATAGCTGTAAACACTCACCCCTCACAGTTGGCCTTGCATGTAACTGGAAGGAAAACACTCCAGCTTTTTAGTGGGTCGATCTGCTTCGTGCTGGTTTCTCATGGAGAATGGAGGAATTCTTTCTAAACCTCAAAATGTCAGTCTTCATGGCTGGCCAAGAATCCCGAGCTAAGTTATAAATAGGGTGTATTTCTGCCTCTTAGTATTTTTTTTCTAATGCTGTAAATAGTTTTGTGGGGGTTGGTTTGAGTTTTGGGGATTTTCTGTTTGTTTGTTTTTAAGGACCAAACTGGTCAAACCCAAAATTGGGAACAGGTTGAGTCAAGAAGTAGTATTGGTGACTGATGGAAGTGTCAGCCAGAAGTAAATGGTTTCCTGGTTCTTGTTTTCAAAGGGATTGTTTTGATTCTAGATGATGCCATAGGTTTTCCTAAACTGGTGACTTAATGGAATCCTCTTTGTCTGCTTCTGCACCAGGCTGTGGAAGGTGCCTTGGGTGGGAGCAGCCAATGCCACTGGGCTAGGAAGGGGCTGGGAGCTTTAGAGGAGGAATGCAGCCTCCTGCATTTGTAGGTTCAGTTGTTTAGGCTTTTTCTGCACCCCAAATACACTCCTCATTCCTACAGCAAGTCCCCAAGGGCAGAAGGTGGACTGGTGTCCACTGTAGCTGGGTTTCCCAGCATCTCTTCATGTCTGAGCTTTGGGGAGCAAAGCCCTGAGGAGTGAAGGGCAGTAGGAAATGCTGTGTGTGTGGGGTGGGGATGCTCAGCAGCACCAGAGCACCGTGCTGATCCTGCAGGGGGGATGCCCTGGGCTGGCAGCAGCTTCTTGGAATGGTGAGGCTGGATATTAATATCCTGACTGCAGAGGAGTCCTGCTTGTCTGCTGAGTGGTCATGACATGGGAGGGAGTGATTCCTGAGGTGTTCCATCGGGATGGAGGGAGGTCAGACCTGGAGTGGTTGAAGTGGCCTTTTTTCCTCTGTAAGGCTGTTGAATAACACACTGTGCAAGCAAAGACTTACTGAGGAGGAGAGGTTATTAAAACACATTTCAAAAATAGCGTATGTGGATTTTAATGACCAGATTCATAGGACCTAATGCCTCTTCAGGCTATGGTGGAAGAACACAGCCACCCCATTCACCCACCAGTGTGGTGGGTCCAGCATGGTACCCCCAGGCCCTTGCCAAGAGCTGGCATCTCCTGGGTCCCACAGAGTGCAGCAGAGCCAAGCTGTGGCCACAGAGAGCCAAAGCTGCAAGACAGAGTGTTCAACAGTGAAAACCAGAATAGATTCCTCCACAAGGACATCCTGCTTGACATAATCCTGTCTGCCCTGGGCTGGGGAGGGGACAGCATGTCAGGGCTGCGTGGGCTGGGGAGCAGGGTCAGTGCAGCCCCAGGTGAAGCTCAGCCTTGCTGTCCTCACCTGCCTGGAGATCACTTCTTGCTTCTCCTGAAACTCACCGAGAAGAGCCCTTGTTCCCTGTGGTCCTCCCATCTTCCACTCGAGTTTGAAGAGCACTCCTGCCTCTCCAGCAGGTTGGGCACCGCTAGACCGACATCACTTGAAACCACTCCATCCCTCCCCGAGGCTGGGGCTGCCCGTGGGGTGACCTCAGCACTCCTCTGGAACTCTGTGCTCCTGGGTGACTTTTCTTGGGAGGATTCGAGACTGTTGTCCAAGGCAAGTGCATGACTGAGTTGAATAGGCTGCTCTAACTCACATCAGACGTGTCCTCCTGCTTTGTCTGAGCAGGACCGAGAAGTGCTGCTGGCTCTCCCAGAACTGGGGCTGGACTAGGGCTCATGTTTGGCAGAAGCACAGCCTGCTTCTGAAATTGTCTCTGAGATAGTTTTGCCTGGGTTTGTGTCTCCCAGACAGACAAGCCGGGTGGTATTTTCTATGGTGTCATTGTTTGTTTAGCTAATGAAGTAGGAAAACCCAAAGAGCTGGGCTCCTTGGATCTATGGAACAGCTGTCAACAAGCAGCCCTGAGAGAGTGGATGAGCAGGACCAGGCAGCCAGGGCACTGAACTGGGGCTCCGAGGGATGGTTTTCATTCCTGACTCAACACAGTCATGGATGAAATGCAGCAAGGGATGTCTCAGCCCAGAACCAGGAGGGAGGTGCTGGGAACTGTGTCCTTTTGCTGGTTCTGTCCCAGGGAGCAGCTGCTGCAGCAGTGCACGGTGGAGAGCAGCCTTTCTCCTCCCCTGCCCACCTGGGCTGAAGGGGACCCTCTTCTGCAAACATTCCGAATCTTCCCCCTGGAAGAACTTGCCCACAGAAGGGTGGATTCCCTCCCTCATGCCTTGTGCCTTACTGTGTAATGGGGCAGTTCCCTGAGTTGGTTTTTTTCTGGTGCTGAGGAGGCTGGAGAGCAGCTCCTGCCTGGATGAGCTCTGCTGGAGAGCAGAAAGCACGAGGAAAACAATCAAATGTCTTCCTGCATCCCCCCTTCAGTTTGCCATTTTGACTTCAGATGCAAGCTGCCATCGTTCCCACATGGAGCAGCCACATGAAAAGCACCACTAAACAGTTCTCGGAGTTTCTCAACAAGAAACACAGCAGCTAAATATATTTAATCTGTGGGTATTGTTCATCTTGGCTTTAATTTCCTGTTCTCAAAAGGTTTAGGAATTTAAACCCATGAATCATTACTGGAGCTGTTAATGCTTGGAGCCCTTTTGAGAAATGAAGATAAAGGAACTGATATTAATACCAGCTTAGCACAAATTCAGCCAGAGCCATGCCGTGAGAATTCCTGCCCTCGCAGAAGTCCCTCCTGCCTTCCCCCCGTGACAAAAGCGGCTCAGAACTGGGTAGGGGGGTGACATCATTCTCCCCCAGGGAAACAGGATGCTGCCATTTCAGGATGTCTCTGGCAGGTTCTGGGCTGCATCATCCCCATGAGAACAGCCCCAGAGCACCGTGCTGTTGCTCTGTTTCTAGCACTGCAGCACCTACTGAAGCAGGGACTTTTTCAGTGTAGTCATGAGATTTCTCTGGCACTGGAGGTCACGCGCTTGCTCCTGTTGAATAAAAGGTTGGAAGAAAACTTTGCTTGCTTCCATCTCGCTGGGCTGTCAGGTGGCTGCCTTTCTCCCTGCAGGATGTAAGCAGCTCCCAAAGTCCTGGCCTGAACAGGCTCCCAGCTACGTCAGAAGTGAGGTCTGGCCGTGAGCTGCTTCAGTGAAGGATGTGGCTCCCATTCCTCTGCACATGGAACAGGATTTACGATAAAACAACTTATTCATCCTCTTTCAAGCCCCTGGTTTGTCTGCAAGATCGTGCCAGACTTCCTTTGAATCCTCTGGGATTGAACCCTGAAGGTCAAAACAGGAAATCCAGGAGAATTTATGGAAAGGTCCTAATTGTAGTCAGAAATGAAGCAAAAACTAGGTGGGGACTGGTTTTTTATTTTTGATTTGCTTTAGTTCTGGGATGTCATAGAAATTGAGAATTATTCAGGTGGGAAGTGACTTCTAGAGGTTCTTTAGTCCAATCCCCTGCTCACAGCAGGGCCCACTGCATGCTTGATAATGTTGATAGATGACAGTGTACAGGAGAGCTGCCTCGTTCTTCCTTGTTTGATTTGTACCTTTGGGTAACATGGAAGCAGAGCAACTCCAAGGCAGCTGCAGGAAAACCTTTGGCAGGAACAGGCTTGATCCTCCTTATCAGGCTTGCCCTGATGATTGGGTTTTTGGGGATGGAAGAGAGAGGGCCTGGTTTCTGGCATCTTCCTTCCTCCACTTGTTGCAGGAAAGGGAAGGCCCTGGTGTCGGGGAGGTGGTGCTGCCTCATCGTGCTCCCTGCACGGGGTGTGTGCTGGAGAGCTGCTGCTGGCTGGGGTGGGCATTGACTCCTGTGCATTCCTGCTGCTCAGGGAGTCCTTGCTGGCCAGCAAGGGGGTGGTGGAGGGAAGGGTGAGGGCCAGGCAGCACAGCAGTGTGTCGTGGCAGCTCAGCAACACGCTGGGTTGCACAGGGACTGCATGTCCAGCCATGCTGCACCAAGTCACTGATGGAGCTGCTGCAGTTTTGTGCCAAGTGAAATCACTACCCTGTTTGGAAAGAACTGCACTATTTGCTTAGATACATGAAAATATAGGCAAACTCTAATGAGAAATTGAGACATTCGTACAAATGCAATTGTAATTTACATTCCTCTCCTATAAAACTGCCTTTAAAATTAGAGACTTACAGAGCAAAATTATAAGAATGTACCCTATGAGAGCTGCAGCCTCTAGTACCAAAAATGGTGCCTGAGTGAGGACCTGAGGGTGATTCTTGTGACCTTTCAGCAAGGCACCTGTGAGCCCATTCTGGGCACTTTGGGTTCCCTCTGAGCTCTGGCAGCAGAGCCCTGTGTCATGTTTGCTCCCCAGGAGCTGCTCGGAAGGAAAAGGCCTCCATCCCCTTCTCGCCTCTGTTCTCCTTCACAGTGAGCTCAGGCCCCCGAGGCTGCAGGCCATGCCCACCTCTGCTTCTTGCACAGAGTGCTCTGGAGCCTGTCCTGCTCCTGGAACCAGCACACTGAGAGCCAGAGAGCACCAGGCTCTGCTGGAGCCGCTGGGCTGTCTCTCCATCTGTGTGTGTAATGAGGCACGGCAGACTCATCTCTGCCTTTGCACCCTCAGGACAATAATCCACTCTGGTGTTCAGCCCAGCCAGCTACTCTTCCGAGACAAGACTGGCTGGGGCACTGGAGGCCAGAGAAGGCTTAAAATCCTTATTCTGAGTTGCTTTGTGGCTCACAGTATTGCTCTGAGATCTGCAGGATGCACTGAAAGCTTGCACAGGCTGGCTTGCTTGTTTGCTGTTGAAGGAATGGATGAGCCTCAAAATCCTAATAAACTTCCTGGTGGGGAGGACAGCAGCCTGAAGGCTGGGAGCTGAGGACTTCGATCCAGCTGCCACCTTTGCTGGGTGTCCTTCCCCCCTCGCTTCTGGCATAGCATGAGCTGCTCAGGTCCTCTGGGGTAGGACAGAGGAATGGATGTGTGCTGCTGTTCTGCAGAGCTGGATGTGGATTTGCAGTGGTGGTGGTGGCAGCAGTGCTGATTTGGAAGAACTTATTGCACGGCTTTGTGAAGCACTGAGGAATAAGTGACTTGCTGTCACTCACAAACCAGAACCACCAGGACCAGGAAATATCTGTGGTGAAATGTACCTGCCAGGGCAGTATTGGAGCTGCTCTGTGTCCTGTGAACACTGTGTGGTTAACAGAGGAGGGAGGAAAAAGCAGCAAATAAAACCAAACCATCACTGAAAGGGAAGAGCAGCTTGAGATAAGTACTTTGCCATAGGTGCCTTGAGGAGCTGGTACCTGTGACAGAGGGGAAGCAGGTGAGCACAAGCAGTGCAGTGATGCTAAATGATGTCTGAAGGAAGTTGGCCTCTGAAATCACCATGGGAGGCTGGCAGAGCTTTAGGGAAGAGACACTTCAGTAAACTGCTGGTTTCAAAATCCTTTGCTTTAATTGCTTAGTTCCCATGGCCCTTTGTGTGGAAAGTCTCTATAGAAGAATGGCTTCCCTCTGTACAGACACTCAGGTGTTGGAAGGGACCCTAACCATGTCCTCTTGGGAATGCCAGGTGGGAGCAGGCCAAGTGAAACACCCCCCAAGAAAAGAAGCACATCCAGGGTGTGCTTTGGGTTTAGAGCCCTTGTAAATAAGGGGAAACAGGCTTCTGGGATTGAATGAGGAAAATATTTGGCTTTCCCATAATCCATTACTAGGTCTTCCCTTTTGTTTTGAACGTGGAGGTCCTATACAGTAATTCCAGTGCATTGGATTTCATACTGTGTTTCCCAGGTAGACCAAAGGGTTTACCCAACAGATCTGGGTCTGTGCACAAGGCCCTGTACAAACAGGGGCTCTGTCCTGCCATGTGCAGTCCAGGCCCAGGGCACTGTGAGCAAGACTTTCTGAAGCAGGTGGTGTGGCCTTAGGGTTTTCTGCAAGCTCCCTGTGGTCCTGACTCACCATGGGACCAGGACAAGATGCTTCAGAGGCCCCAGAGAACGAGGGCTGTGAATGGCAGGGGGAGCCACTCTGCCTGCTCTGCCACTGAGCAACTTGGCCCAGCCAAACATCCACATCTGAGCACCTGCAGTGGCTGTCAAAGCAATGCCAGGCTGGATGAAGGGAGAGCCCTGACTTAGGGACAGATGGAGCAGGGTAGGAGGGAGCTGTGGCTCAGAGGAAAGCAGCAGCTGATGAGTGCAGGCAGCTCTCTGCAGAGTGAAGGAGCAGGAGCAATTTCCTTCCCAGAGCCAGCCTTTACTCAGTGGTGCTGAGCACAGTGGGTACTGCTCATGCAAAGTCACCAGCAGTGCATGAACAAAAGCCCTGATGAGGAAAGGAGCAGCTTATCATTCACCATGGGGCTGCAGCTATGCCAGAAGAGCCAGGCATGAAAAACAGAGCTGGGAGCACGTGTCTGCAGGCACCCACCCACCCACCCGTGTGACCACGAGATAGATGTGTGCCCAGGGCAGGCTGGGGGCTGCTGTCCCCAGAGGCTTGGGCATTAAAGGCTCTTGATTTGCTTGAGCCTGTGTTCGGTCAAGGAGCTTGGTGTCACTGAAACAAGGCCAAACCCTCCTAAAGCCAGGAGCTGAAAGCGATTTTTGAATGCCTGAGTTGATTCCATTGAGGGGGATCTGGGGGCTTCAGCATTTTCAGGTGCTTGCATTTAGGGCATCCTTAATTGACGGTGAAAGTCAGGGTGATTGAAGTCTGTCCCCATCACACATTTGAGAAGGGACCTCCCAGCTCTGGAGAAGGCAGGACAGTGCTGGCTTGCAGTGGCTCTGCAGTGGGCAGGACTGCGAATGGGTGGGAGCCCTTCTGTTCCCACAGCACAGCACCTTAGGGAGTTTATCCACCAGCAGACTGTGCAAGCAGCCTTTCAAATCCCTCCATTTGCATCCCGATAATAGTGGAACAAGGCAGTTTTCTCCATTATAAATCTCCCCCTGCTCCGCCCTAATCAGAGGTGTTCGGGAGATGCGGCTCTTTGCCCTCCTCTCGCCCTGCTCCCCCGAAGTGCTTTCCTTCCTCCCCCCGGCAGATGGATGTGGATCACTGTACGAACTCGGGTTGGTTGCCGCTACCCGCTATTTGCGCAGGAAAAGCCCCCGCGAGCCGGGGAGAGCAAAGCCCGAGGGTTCCCGAGCTCTCCATTGATGCAGAGGCACCAGAGGCGCAGGACGATGCTCCTCCCTCCGCTGGCCTCGCCCTCCGATTCACGGAGCACAGACTGGGTATGAATGAGGAGCCGCAGCTCGTTCAGACGGAACAAATAACCGGGAAAGGCTCACAAAGCGGCTGCTCCAAGCAGGCAGCAAGGCAGAGGTAGCGGCTCTCAGGAGAGGGCTTTTTCCCCAGGACTCATCGGTGCGTGACAGATGGAAGGAACTAATAAAATATTATGGACTTGCAGAGCTTTGATCTGCCTGCCTTTTTCATTTCCCCCCTTCTTCCCAAGGGAACGGGCTGTGATATCGCAATGAATAGGGTGGAAATCTCGTTTGGAAAAGCAGGGCTTGTGGAGAGAACATCAGGAGCCCTGACCCAGCACCGGGTGCTGGGGGGCTGGATTTTGGCTGCAGTGGGTTTTGTAGCCTTTGAAGACCTGTATTCCTTCCCATTCTGTTGATGCCAGTGTGTCTTTCAGCCTTCCTGCAGGTCTGCTGGAGCAGGGGTGGAGTGAGAACAGCCATTTTGCAGCCTTGCACTAATTTTGCAGATTCTGGACTATGTGCAGGAAACAGTAAATGCATTTTTGGGGCCAATGCTCTCCTGATTTCTGTTCCAACTGCTGCAGCTCGGGGGGACCCAGCAGCCCTGAGCTGGGGCCCTCAGCAGCCAGCAGCTTTTAATCTAATTTTCTTCCTGTGACTAATCTTTAGGGAGAATAGGTTTGGGTTTTGTCCCTGTGGCTGTGAAGCAGAGAAATTTGTTTTCTTTCTGGAGAAGTCAGTGTGGTAAGAGCCCCAGCCCTGGGGCGTGAAGGAAGAGCACGGGTTTCAGCTGTGTGCAGAGCTGGTTCCCTGGACAGTGAGAGCTCTCCTTGGTCTCGGGTTGTCTCTCTGCTGTGGTGTGTCAGCCTGGCTGTCTGCACAGAGGGTTGCCCAGCCACTGAGGGCTTTATTGCTGTGTAGGATTGAACTGTGTCTGTTTACTATTCTCCTCTTAACAAGGGCTATTTGTGAGCGCCTCTTGAAAAAGCTTTGGTGAAGTTACCTGGTCTGACTTCATTCAGAAGTGCTCCTTTCCTGAAATATCCTCACCTCAGTGTCACTCCTGCCATCCTCACCTGCCTGCTCCAAGCAGCTGTCCCTGCTCCTCCTCAGCATGGCAGCTCTGTCACAGCCAGCTCTCTGAGCTGCACTGACAGCTATTCCCCATCTCAGCCACTGATGGATCCCCCAGGATTGGTGGCACCACCTTCTGCCTTGGCCCCTCCTGCAGCCGAGGCACAAACCTGCCTCGTGGTGCAGCCACGGCTCCCTGGTGGCCTCTCCTTGTAGGGCCAGTTCCAGTCTGTGGAAATGGGGGCTCTGTCCCTGAAAGGATGGAGTTAATAATCCTGTCCCACCAGCCCCTGGAATTTCTTGTCTGATAAAAGTTTAAACTGATGTTGAGGACAAAGTTGCCCCTTCCCTGGGGAGGTGTTGGTGCAGCTCCATGTTTTAATTCCTGGAGCAGAGGTGGGAAGGTGAGGGGTCTGCTGTATGTGTGGGGAAAGCCCCCATATCCTTGTGTTCAGCTTTTATTGTATTTTCTGTAGCTCAGCAAGAAGGGTTACCTCGCTTTGGTAAAGAAACATTGGGTCTGTCTTCTCTAAATCAAAATGTATGTGGTTTCTCACTAAGGTGTAATGATCCAGAGCTACACCCAGACACAACCTGAGCCTGTTAGCAGAGATAGGAAGTGTAGGGAAGTCATACAAGTGTTGTGCCTTTCATCTGAAGGTTGTCACAGAACTGTGGGGCTAGGAGCAGGTAAGAGAACAGGATTTGTGTAATACCAGGGTATAACATTGCAAGTCAGGGCCTCCATGAGGCCTTTCTGTTCCAGATACTGTATTTGGCTTTTTTAGTCCATGAATTTATGACATTCCACGGCAGGTCCCACGGGCACTCAATCACAATAGCTTCGGGCTCTGGATTAGGGTGCAACAGCAGATCTGCAGATGTGCAGCTACAGAGTCCTTTCCAGCTGTGTTACAGACCTGGCTTGCCTGGCTGCATTTCAGCAGCAAGCCCGTGGTTCCTGCTTGTTTTTTACTAGTGGTTTCTAACCAGTTATTCCCTTTGCTGAGCAGAGGGGAGGGAAGGAAAGGGTGGACTCTGCCCCGAGGTGGGTGCAGAATTAGTGCCCTGGCCAGAAAGAGCAGACCCCAATGGATGCAGGTGATTCCCTGGGCAGGGAGATGCCTGTGGGAGTCAGGACTGGGGGTTTTATTTGGTTTGTGTTGTTTAACACTGAGAAAACGGACAAATTATGAGTTAAAATGGCTCTCCTGGCCTTTAAATTTAAGAGCAAACTAAGGAGGAGGAGGGCCTGTACAGATTGAAGGCTTAAAATAATATCTTGGTTTGGGTTTGGTTTTTTTTTTAAACTTGGTTTGCCAAAAACTCTTACTAAGACTTTTTGTGCTGATCTTGGACAAGAAAACATTGCAAAATACCACATTCTCCTTGGATGATAACACTGTTTCCTGCTCTGCTCTAATACCAGCCATGCCGTCCCTTTGCCTCAATTCCTGGGATTGCTTTGCTCAAATGTTTGTGTTCTCCACTGGGCTGGACTGGGACACTTCCTACTGCTCTGGGAGCACTGGCTGAAACTGCTCCAAGCCGAGAGGCAGCACAGCCCAAGTGCTGCTTGCTTGCTCCTCTGGATCTCAATCTGTGCTCCCAGCTGATGTTCCTGACAAGATCCCACCCCTTCACCTCCAGAGGGCCAGGAGGGATATCTAAAGCCAGCCAAGTGGATTTATAGCTGCCACATGGCAGTGACCAGATAAGTGCCAAAGCTGCACCCCTGGGCTATCCTCTGGGAGCATCACTGAGCTCTGGAGTTCAGCTCCTCACAGATAACACGGTTCCTTCTGCAGACAGGTGGGCTTTGGTTTCAGAATACCCTGGGCTGGGACTGCTACTGGCTGTGTTGGGAGCAGATGTACCTGCCTGGAGTCCCACCTTAGCTCTTTGCCCCATCCCTCAAACAGATACCTGATTTATTGCCTATGTTTCCACCCTAGTATCTCATCCAAACAGACAGGATCCCAAATCGACCTGGCCAGTTTGCAGTAAGCTCTGTGTGGAGAGAATATTTTGCATGAAGGCAATTCCTGTGGCAGACAGGAGGGCAGTGAGCCTCCCTGTGTGTGCTGTGGTGGCCCTGTCACCCCTGGTGGCCATCAGCCATCCCTGTGTGGTGACATGGACCTCAGCCCAGCTTTCCTAGTGCCATGTGATGCAGTAAGCCAGCATCTCCCCTTAGCAAAGCAGGCATAGCAGGGCAAAGCCTGGTGTGAGTGCAGCCATGGGCAGCACCCAGAGCCTGGTGTGAGTGCAGCCATGGGCAGCACCCAGAGCCTGGTGTGAGTGCAGCCATGGGCAGCACCCAAAGCTGCCCAGCTCCTGTGCTGGGGCTGGGAGAGCTCCCCCCTCGCAGTCTGTGTCACCCAGGGCACAGCAGCTCCCTGTGCTGTCACTGCCTTGTCTGCTCCAGCACCTGGACACAGGGGAAACTCTTGGCCAGTGCCAGGCTGAATTTTCCAGAATGTTTTCCAGACTATTCCTACTGGGGTTTCACTCCTTGATACCTGTAGTGTGGCTACTTCTTTTTTCTCCTTAAACCCAGGCCTCTGTACCCTTAATTTGCTGTGGACATAAGCTTGTAAGATGGTTTTGATGGGGAAATAGAAACAATGGGCGTGGTGAGTAGAGATGCTCCAGGTTTAGTGGTTTTGGTCTGTGGCAAAAATTTAGGAGTTAGTGTCTTTTTTCCTTTCTCTCTTTTCCCTGAACCTGCATGCAAACTCAAAATTTGCCCCCAAAGCCCCCACACAGCAACAACCAAACCAGAAGTTGCAGATCCCATCTCCCCCCCATCCTCATTTTAAATAAAAACCTTAACTCTATTTATAACCTGTATTTAAACAAAGTTTTTTATAAATACCTCAAAGTGTTCCTGGTGACTCATTACTTTAAAAATGTCAAAATAGGAATTTCAAAGCCTTTTTTCCCCCTCCATTCATTGTTTAACAAAAGTATTTCAGTGCATTTGTTGAATCACAGGTTTGTTTAAAATCAGGGATTTCTTTGCATTTCTGTCCTTGCTGGCACATCCACAGCAGGTCCTGGGGGTGGCTCAGGGGGGGCTCCCAGCAGGCTGTGTGGTCTGGCTGGGTGACATCCCTGCCTGGACAAAGGCAGGCCAGGTTCCTGTGTCCCCCCAGGGCTGGACATTCTGCTGCTCTGTAACCCAGGGCAGAGCTGGGCAGGCAGGGCAGCAGCCAGTGGAACTCTGGGGGGCTGTGTTACCCTGCAAGGGCTCCCAGGAGGGGATGGAGCAGGGGGCTGAACGCCTTGTCTGTGACTGTGACCTTGGTCTGAGCTCAGAGGAGCGACTGAGGGAACTGAGGAAGGGTCCAGAGCTGCACTGGCCTCCTCCCACCCCTGTCCAGTGCAGCTGAGCCTGTCCAGTGGCTGTCCCTGGCTCCTGCTGGAGTGTAGCAGATGGTTCTCTCCAGGACTTTGCTGCTTCTGGCTGGACTTAGCACCGAATTCCCATCTTGGAGAGAGAAGAGCCAAGAGCAGGCAGGCTCATCCCTGCTCACACCAGTGTCCTGCTGGCTGCACTGCCAAGGTGCTTCCCACCCTGCCTGGCTCTGCATAACCCCTGTCTTACCTTGGTCTGATGTGACCAGTGTGGAGAGGATTGGAGATATTTCTGTAGCTATTCCAAAAGGACAGATGTTCCAGCAGTGGGAATCTCCTCTGCCCTGTGTGGGAGCAGCATTCAGTACAACCTGAGCCCTCAGTTAGTTTTATCTCCTGCCCATAATTTTCACAAGGAGATGGGGATGGTGGCAGCTTGTGAGAGACACAAGTAGATTTGGGTGTGAAATGAGAAATATTAGAGGGGTGATGTGTGTGGGCAGATATTTACCCTGGAACATGCAGCATAGCTGTGTTTGTCACCTTTCATTGTAGGATGCCCAACCCAAGTTCAGTGTGGCTTATCCAAACCCCTGCTGGGTCCCTTGCTGGTTTGTGAGTAGGGAACCAAAGAGAAACCCCAAAGCTCCAAGGATCACTATGAGGCACAGAAGGTGCCTATTTCACAGTGTTATGAGTGTTTAAATTTGCATACACGTGTCCACAGCTGGAGATCTGTGGCTCTCCCTGACTGCAGCCCAGAGGGGCTCTGCTCCTTCCTCTGCAGGACGAGCCCTGAGGCTCCCTTGGGGCACCCAGGCTTTGTCCTGCAGGCTCTTGCCTATCCCGTTTGGAGCAGACCCCTCTCCTTGCACAAGGGCTGTCATGGGTCACTTCATCGAGCCTGGTGTGTTGTATCACTGGGAACATCACCAAAAATCCAGCACAGGGAGGAACCTGGATGGAAACAGAAGAGCCTCGACAGAGAGATGAGATACCACAGGATGCCTGAGAGCTGATGAAGACACTGTTATTTTGCTGTGCACTCGGCTGGCCTGAAACGGGGAGAAACTTCTCTGACACCCACAGGAGCTCAAGGAATCTGTCAATAAGCTCCCACCTGCCTTAGAGAGCAGTGCAGGAGCAGCATCTGCTGAGAATCCTGGTTATCCCTGCTCCCTGCCAAATATTCTGGGGTTGTCAGCTCAGCACAGGTTTGTCCTGTAACACTTGGAGTGTGCAGGTGCTGATGCTGCTGCAGATGAGTCAGTGAGGACACAGTTACATTCTCATTCCCCACAATGGACATCCCTACGAATCCAATTTTGCTTTAGCTACCAAGATGAAAGGCAGTGCATCAAGTGGACTGAAGCGTGGCCACTTTGAGGAAACTCTGTGTGTTCCTGCTGCTGAACAGGCTGGAGAGAAGCAGGCTGTGATTTGGGTTGGGGCTGCTTTTTTGGGTGTCTGCATTAGGGGAAACCATCAGTGTGTTCAGGTTTAAATGGCTCTTCATTGGTTTTGGTGGAAAGAAGGCAGGCAAGCTGCCCTCTGGAGCTGGACTCTGAATCTGAGCCAAGGGGCTCTTCAGGGAACTGGGACCCTGAGACTGCTCCTCTGTCCCAGGAGAAGGAGGCTTTCTCTTTCCATGGTAAGGTGCTTGTTTCTTACATAGGATCAAATAATGCAAAACCCCACAGCCTCACAATGCAGGGACTGTCCTGCTTTTTCCTCAGGTATAAGCACTTTTTCCCCTGTATTTGTTTTTAATTTCCCTGCCTTCTTTCCTCTAAATCCTTCTAAAACGTATCAAATATCTCCTCGAGTGGCACATTTCTGAGCATGATTCTTATGTTTCTCGTGCCCAGTATTTTCCTGTAGGCTTTGTGAAGTCCTCTTTGTTAGAATGAAATGCAGAAGAGCCAGATGGTTTGGCCAGGGTCCAGTTACCTAAGAAACATAGCACCAGGACCCTATCAGAAACTATTTCCTCTAAAGATCACGCTCGGCTTGCTTTGTTCTAATAACCAGCCTAAAAGTCAACATCACGCTGTCAGTACCTATTTTTTCCTCCATAATTAATCTGCAAAGTTCAGCCTGGAATCAATATAAATGACCTCATGGCTTTTTTTTTTTAATCATTCCTCACACAATGTTTCCCCACACGACTCGTCCTTCAGAGGTGTGTTGAATGGTGACTCGATGATCTCAGAGATCTTTTCTAACCTTAATAATTCTATGAATCACAAATGTTTTCCCTCCCAGTTATACTGCAATGGGAACTTTTATGGTCTCCCCTTGCTCTCCCTGGCCCGAAGTGTCGGGGCTGTCTGTTCCCTTGGGGAAGCTGGAGGAGCTCTGACCCCTTCCAGTGGCTCTGGAGCCTCCTGGAGCTGCCACAGGTGTCCTGCCTGCCCTTTGGGACTGGGGGGATAAGGGTGAGGGTGCCCTTCAGGTGCTGGCCTTGTCGCGTGAAGCTGGGAGCACACGCTGTGCTTCTAGCCCCAAAAAGGACTGATGGCCATGGAATTGCTGGGCCCCTGCTGGGAAAAATCTTTAGTTGGTTCCTTTTGCTTTTCTTTTTTCCCCCTAGAATGTTTGAGATACTGTTAGATTTTCAATCTTGATTCAGATGGAATGTAAGTCTGAGTTTCTCTTCAGTGAAAAATATAAAGGAACATTTGGTTTGTTTCAGTGGAGACATTCTTGCTTCAGTTCAAATAGTTTTCATGGTTTTTTGTCTTTCAGATGGAAATATTCTATATTTGAAACCAGGTTTTTTTATTATTATTATTCATTAGAGTATATTTTCATAAAATTAAAGTGGGGGAAAAAATAAAACAGTGTTGTGGCATCGACCCTCATCTCAAGTGGGTATTGCAGAGGAACAGAGACACTGCTGGTCCCATGGGAGAGGCAGAAATCTATCCCAGAGTCAGTACTCATGGTGTTCCTTCTGCCATGGAGTTGTGAATTAGCAACTGCCCCGTGTCCTGCTCCAGCTGAGTGCTCTGGTGGATTGAGTTTTGGGGAGCGAGAGAAGAGCTGAGTTTTGTTTCCGAGCAAGGCTCTGACTGAGAGCTGCAAAGCTGGGTACACGTCTGGCCCCACTGACTTCTGCAGTGACCTGGGCATTGGCAGAGCCTGCAGTCTAGGGGCTCCTTCTCTCTTCAGAGCCTGTGTGTTGCTGAGCCTTTCTTTTGTCCCTCTGTGATTGCACAATCTCCTCGGTACAGTTGCCTATCGAAATAACCCGGTGACATCGGACACTTCCTTTGCAGATGGAACATTCACTGTCCGCTCGTGCCGCAGTCGGGACCTCGGGGTTCCAAAGCCCTCCTTCTGCTGGCTGTGTGGGAGGTTCCCCTAAAGCTGGGGAATGTTTGCTGCATACCAGGGGCAGCACATTCTGCAGACACGAGGCTCCCAACACCTACCATTTCTGAACCGCATGTGGCCTGTGTGGATTTCCTTGGGCTGGGTTCGCATGGAAACACAAACACATGTGGCATTTGGTGTTGCTTTTCTAGGAAATCCCTGAGCACAGCCCTGCAAAGGAATCCTTCCTCCTGTTGGATGCACTGCGTAAGGGGATCACACTGCCTTTGTATCCCAGGCTGCTGGAGCCCCGTGCCGAGGCTCCTGACTCGCTCACCCCACTGTCTGGCTTTCCAGGAAGGCAAAGCCCAGTTTTAGAACCTGTCAGGGACCGGAGAGCGCCGTGGGAAATCATAAAGGAAAGGTCACCCAATGTTATCAGAACTTGAGGTTTCCAGTGGGGACCACGCCAGGAAATGCATGATTAGAAGGAGGAGAAACTGCCTTTTGTCAAAGCCAGCAGGACATGAGGTGGCTTCAGCCTGCTCTGAGGCAAGGCATGAGAAGAGGGGAGCTTGGGGGAAACATGAGCAGTCAGTAGGTGGCCCCTTGCCCTGTGTTTGGTGGCACTGTCCAGCCCCCAGTGCTCAGTCACGGCTGGGGCTGTGAAGGGATGGGGTGTCACCCTTGACTCGCTGCTGCAGGGTGAGCATCAGCACCTGCTGGGGTTCCCCAGAGCTTCCTGCTGCGTGGTCCTTGGGGAGCAGGGCTGTGAGGGAGGGACAGGAGTGGGAGGAGTTGTTCTTGCAGGGAGATCGGCCTTTTGGCTTTCTGATGAGGGATAGCTTCTTTTTCCTGATCAGTACAGCTGAGAAACACAGCAGTTCTCAGGGAAAGCAAAAGTCCCTTCCTTTCCTTGGCACATATAGCAAGAACAAGAATGCCTCAACTCAGCATCCTCCCCAAGCTGGGATGTATCCTCAGTTGTTCTTTGGGTATATTGAGCAAAACCCATGTGCACTCTGAGCAGCTGCAGGACTCCACCCCGGGGATGGCTCCATTTCACTGCTGAAATCACACTGGAATGTGCTTCTCATCCAAACATTAACCCCACTTAACCTCAAAAAACCCCAAACAGACCACACCAAGTTTGTCCTGTTTGAGAACAATTTCCTAGTCTCCTTCCCTGTAACAGAGGGACCTGAGTGTTCTGTTTATGTCCCTGCTGACCCATCGTGGCTCTTTGTCAGAGAGCTGGGAGGCTCGGCCATACGATGTTCATATTGGTTTTGGGGAAAAGACATCTAAGTGGGAGAGAGAAAGAGACAATTTGCTTCCTTTCTTTAGAAGCCCACTTCTAAAAAGGTTACTGAAAGGCATATCCTTTGTGTGGTTGCCCCTTTGGTCACGCAGACAAATCTGGTGTCTTTCCTGGCCTGTCTCATGGTGTTTGCAACTTCAGCACAGCTCTCCTAGTGGGGTTTCCTCTCCCTCGCTGTGCCCTCAGCCCCCTTGGCTGGATGGTCGTTTTTAGCCTTGGATGACTGGCCTGTGTTGTTTCATGCACAGGGATGATGCTTCCCAGGAGGCCTGGAAAGCCTGGCCTGCTCAAACATGCTCCCACTTGAAGTGGCTGTAATGCTCTGCAGAGCAGAATTGCAAGTGTTAATGACTGGTACTGCAAGACTTTGGTCATGTTTCCATATTGTGACACTGACTGTGAGTAACAAGCTGGCACATGCTTTAGGACACCCTAAAAAGCTCCTGGCAAGGAACTGCATCCCTCTGAGTTTCCCTGGGGAACAATTGCAGTGTGACCAGATGTATCCCAGGGCTTGGTCACACAGGGTATTGGGGCAGAAGTATTCCACTGGTGAAAGTGATAGGAGTTACCAGATGGGGTTGCTTCATAGTTATATCACCAGGGAAGAATACTGGAGGTCATTCCCAAGAAGTTCTCCATCCCAAAATGCTCAGATTGTTTCAGTCCAGATTGTAACCTCTCCGATGCTTTCCTTCTGTTCCTGGTCCCCTTGCTACTAAAATAACTGAGGAGTGTGAATTGCTGGATCAGCACATTGCTGGTTTTACAAAGGCAATGAATAGTTTTTAATTGCTTCAGTTTCTCCTCCTGCTGTGACCTGAGGTGCATTTCCATCACCTGCAGGAGTGACAAGGTACTGACACTGCTGATGGCTCTGGGACACAGCAGGACAACCTGAGGCCTTCCCAGGGAATAACTTCAGGAAAAATTGTTGCTTCTTTGCTCATTGTATTTGGTTTTTTGGGCTTTTTTCCTGGCACTGGTATTCTGAAAAAAATGAGCTGTTAGGCATGTTGGTGAAACTTTTATTGAGAATTTACATCTAATTTGGGAAGGGTCTGGAGCCAAAGCTGAGGAACACCGAGATTCCTGGTATGGCCACGAACAGCTGATAGTGTCCAAAGAGACACAGGGAATGTTGGGACATGCTCAGGTTTTGGTGATCCCAAAAGAAAGAAAAAAATAGGGACACTCTAGTGAGAATACGAAGAAAGAAGGAAAGAAAACCAAACCTGAAATGGGGGCTTGAATTGGTGGCATAAAATTTTCTGGTTAACTTCTTTGTTAACAAACTAGACTTGAGTCATAAGCAGGGTGCATAGTCTAACCAGGACACTGTGGAATTCAAATACTTCAACACAGGAAAGCCAACATCATATTAAAATGCACCATCTGATTAGGTGACAATTGCAATTTATTCCCAGGGAAATCAATTTAATTAGTTGGAAGGAGTCAGGATGTTTGATCTTCGAAAAAAAGGCACTTGCAAGGGCTGGTAAATATGAATTCAGGAGAGGGATTCTGTGAGGGGTTCACAGTGCATCTGTTCACTGAAACTTGTAAAAAATCATTACAGGGTTCAACTCTCTTGTGAGTCTTTGACTGTAATGAGTGCTCATTCCAGCAAGAGCTTCAGTTCACATTTCATCTGCAGGCAGCCCATTTTTCCTGTCCAGCTCCTTCAGTTGCCAAAGAACTCATAAAGATGACCCAGGATCAGTTCTGAAATGCACAGCTCAGTGGGGAACCTGAGCTGGTGACACCACAATCACAGTGTGTGCAGTGTGGCTCAGGGAAGGAGGTTCCCTCTTCCTCTAACAATGCTGATGCTTTGGGGATCTATTTTCACAGCTGCAGCTGGTGTTTGGCTCCTGTGGAGATGGATGATTTGGCACCTTTCCCAAATCCCCCTCCTTTCTGCACCCAGCCCATCTCTGCTCAGTGCCACACTGCCAGCTGTGCTCTGCACTGTGTGGAAACAGGGGGTTCAGGGTGCAGCCCAGGGGGGTGTGGGGCCTCCTCGTGCACATCAGGGTGCAGATATGGCACAAAACCTGGTTTGGGACAGCAGTCGTGCTTAGGGTCTTTAAGCCACCTTTCCTGCTCTCCCTTACAGTGCTTTAATGAACATGAGGTAGGAATACATTTATTCCTTTAACTTGTTTTATTAGAACTTGGATTCAGTATCAGTGTTTTACTTATCACTTCATCCTTTGGTATTTGAAGGGGGTAAACTCTCCCACCACATGTTTTATGGGCACAGAATAATAGATTTTAGTGTCACTGTGTCATAACCAAGCCCCCCCAGTCCTCTGTGTACCCACAACACTGTTATGTGCTGAAGCCTCTGCACGAATGGGCAGAGATGAGGTTGGTTTGGGGTGTATAGTGCCCTCCCAGCCTGCCTGCCAAGGGATTTGAACCATCCCTGCCTTCTTTTTATAAAGCCCCAGCCCTTCACCTGTGTCCTCCCTATGTTAAATATTCCCCCTTTGAATGGGAAGTGGCTCTGTGAGGATTTCTAGGAGGAAGGAAGGAAGGGACAGCTAATAACAGCATTAAACCCGACCTTCTGTGTGTGCCTGAGTCTGCTTTCCCCAAAGCCCTGCATAAATTAACATTCTGGCAATAAAACTCAGCCTGTTTAATTTTCTGTTTGACTAGAAACATTGAGGAAATGTCATGATATTTGATTTCATCTTTGTCTATTTTTTGCCCCTGCTGAATGAAGCTCCTTGGCCTCTGGAGACCCAGGAGCACAGAGTGTGTCTGGGAGCACAGAATGGGGCACTGTCCCTCAGGCATGTGCTCCTCAGCCACGCAGGAAGGACTGGGGTTGTGTTTGAAGCCTGGCTGAGGTCCCCTAATGGCTGTTCATCCTCTGGTTTCTTTAACAGTGTTGCTGAGGGTACAGTGAGTGTGAAGTATGACTGATCTTCTCCAGCCCTACCGAGAAGCACTGCTAGTTTGGGTGGTTGTGCAGTGTGTCATGTCCTGGACAGTGGAATTCCTTGTCCAGCGTGGAGATGTAGCTGAAATGGCAACCCTGACCAAGTTCACTGTTCAGGTTTGTACAGCCTCTTCTCTGTCCTGGGAGAAATAGATCAGCTCCTGAGGAATGGCTGAGCCTGAGCCTGTGCACCCTGCTGGTCCCAGCACCTGGGGGCACATCCTGGAGGTGTGCTCAGCCTCCCTGCTCTGCCAGAGGAGGGAACTGCCCGGGGCCAGCCTTGCCCAAGGGATTTCCGTCTGTCAGGCACTACAAACTCATTTCCCCTCAGCCAACCATTTCTGAGAATTCCTCAGTGAGGTCATTGGAGGGGGTTTCACCCTTTCTCAAGTGGTTTTGCAGCCACTGTTTCAGATGAGCTCAGCCCTGAGTCACGCAGCAGTTCCTCAGAGGGTTTGTGTCCCAGTGACCTGGCAGCAGTGTTGGTGTGGGGATAGTGCAGTGAAGCTCCTTCTGTGCTCCTGCTGCTGTGAGGACTAAAGCTGTGTCCCGAGGCCACATCCTCCGTGGAGACCCACCTCATTGCAGGCACTGCCCCAGCAAGTGGTAAATTAGTGGGGGTTTTCCAGAAGTGATTATAAAAAGGAAGGATAAGACAAAGGGGAATGTGTCCTTTCACCATTAGAGCTAGGAAAAGGAGGAGAATACCTCTCGTTACAGATGTGTTCAGCTGTCTTAGTGGAAGTAATTCCTGTACTGATGGCATGGGTTGCACTGGTAGAAGGTGTTTGTACCCCTTTGGCAAGTGCAAGAAAAGGTGCAGCAGCAGGAGAGCCTGAGTGCAGGACAGGCAGGTGGGGCTGTGCTGAATGGGGGGAACCTCTATTGGGAGAGTGCACTTTATCATCTGAAGGGGTGACCCAAAATGCCTTTCCCAACCCACACAGAAAGGTGCCCTGAGCCACTTCTGCCTTTCCCTGCTGGCTGAGCAGTTTCGCTGGGCTCACTTGTTACACCAAAGTAAATTAAAGCTGAAGGAAACACAACAGCAGGGAAAAGTCCCGTCAGCTCACAGCACGTCTCCCCTGCAGAGAGATATTTTTGACAATTCTGTTTCTTTTTTTCCTAATTAGAAGTAATGATGTGTTTTTCGGGTCAAGAAGCCCTCCTTTGCTGTGAAATCTTGGGCTGCTTTTGACAGGGTAGCTAAAAATAGGCAGTGCACACACGTGTGTCTGCGTGCACACAGCACTGGGAATAAACATGGAGTGCTCTCTGCTAATTAGAAACATGCCTTCCTCTGGGGGTGGGGAGCGCCTTTGCCTCCAGTTAGTTGTTTTTCAAGTAAATAGAGAGAAGGAGTTTTCTGAGGAACAGATGGGCTGGAATGAGGAATAGAAATATTTTCAGTCAGAGAGGGGCCAGATGATGTCATAAGCCACAGGAACAAAGTTCAGTTATTTTATGCTCTCATCCAGACCTCAGAGTGAAAATGGCTCTGTTGTTAATTTCAGATTCATCTGCTTTTGAAGGCTGGCTCTGGCTTGAAATACTATTATAATGTACACAGAGCTAAACTGAGCAAACAGCAATTGAGCAATGATGGAAGAATATATTTGTCAGCACTGGAAGCGTTTGGGTGATGTTGGCACTGCAGATGATAGGCCAGAGATGCATTTGGTTGTTCTTGAGGAGAAAGGTGTGCCTGGAATAACTTTAATGGAGGTCCTCAAAATTTGCCTCTGGCTGGCTGAAGTGAGGTTGGCTTTTGAGGGCTCAGGAGCTGCTCACAAACACTTCTGCAGGTCTGGCCAGCTCTTAAATTGTGACCAAACTCCCTCCTGCTCCCCTTACATGCTTAGCTCCTGCTGTGTGGGCTCGTAGGTGTGCATGTGTCCACCTTGGAATGTTGGTTATCATCACTGTACCCCCTGAGAACATTGCTAATGAAGCACTTGCTGTTACCCTGAGTCACAGACTCTTCAGCAAGGTTAAGTGTTAGCAGACTGGCACTGCACTCCACCAGGCACAAAAGAGTCTTGTGCAAGGCCAAAAGGGGAGAAAGAGGAGGAGGAGAGCCCAAGGGAGACCCTGCTCAGGAACCCAGTGCAATTTGATACCTCCAGTGATCAAGAATGACTGTGAAAGGTAAAATTATGGTGCCTGGGGCTGTTGGTGATGATCACTTTGCACCAAGCTGGCCAGGCAGCAGCTCCTGAGGGAGCCTGAGCATGTCTGACTTTTCAGCTCAAAGCCATGGAGCTGGGATGTAGCTCTGTGAAGTGCTGCTGTCCCAGAGCTGGCTCAGAGGAGCACAGCAGTGATCTGGCAGCGGAAGGATGCTGTAGGAAATGCAGGAACTCTTGTAGTGCAGGGAAAGGGGGGGAAAGTGTGTGCAACAATGACTTGTTGGCTCTGATAAGCTGGTGAAGAAAACAAGGATAAGAAATGGTGCAAAGAATGATTGGGAAGGCTGTGTACAAAATAAGGGGGCTGGGGTTGGTCACATACCTGTGGAAATGTTCTCCCTGCCTCTACAAAGCTGCATTTCAGGACTCAATTAACTTGTATGTCAGCTGGAATCAAATCCTTGCTGTTTGCTTCAGTATTGATCCAGTCAGTCCCAGCTGTTTGTGCAGCACTCTGCCCTGGGCCTGGCTACGTTCTGCTCCACTCCCTTCAGAGGCACCACTGATGCCCAGGAATCAAGCAGAACAATCTCTTGGCCAAGAGAAGCCTAATGCATGGCTTGGGCAGCCTCCAGAAGGGCAGCTCTTCCTGCCTGAACAGCCTGCAGTGCTTCAGCACCTGAGAACAGAATGCAGAGGTGGGCATGGCTGAGAGTCACACACAGCTGATGGGCTGAGGTTGCCTTTCCCTCTCTCTGCTCCCTCAGTCTCTCAGGGACACTTGGCTCCTGGGAGGGAAGGGTTGGGCACTCCAAATGCCATTGCCCTAAATTCATGGCTTTACCTTCTAAATGCCAAGGGCTGAGCTCCAGAAAGCATCTGGAAACTATTGTGATGCCTTACAGGTGCAGTGTGTCCCAGGTCCCTACATGGCTTTAATTAGTGTTGATTTCAATGAGCATGTCCCAAGTCTGAAGTGAATACGAGATCTGAAAAAAAATCAGAATGCAGGACAAATTGAGACACAGCTAAAGGGAGGTTTTGATTGATACAGGATCATTAATAAAAAATGTCCAGTAAAGATTAGCCTGAAAAGGTACTTTTGAGGGGTTTAGGGTGTGGTGGATCGACCCCATAGAGCAGCTGAACACTCACCTGGCCATTTGCTCCCTCCCTCCCTCCCTCCCTGCCTCAGGGAGAGTGTGGGGATGACTGGAAGAGCAGAAGTGAGAAGAGCTCCTGGCTCAAGATGAAGGTGGTTCAGTAAGTGAAGGGAAGCAAAGGTGAGAGGGGAGCGAGTGCTGTGAGTGCTGCAGAGACAGTCACTCATCCCCCACCTCCCATCAGCCCGATGCCCAGCCAGGCTCTGAGCAATGTCTGCTTTGGAAAGACTAATCCTCCTTCTGAGCCCACCTGCATCCCCTCCCAGCTTACCCCCTGCGTGGGGGAGTGAGGAGCAAGGAAGGTCTGAATGCTCTGAGTGCTGTTCAGCAGGAGCCAGAGCACTGGTGTGTTCTCAACACTGGTGGAGTCACAAATCAAAACCACACCCATACGGGCTGCTGGGGAGAAAAGGAACTCCATCCCAGATGGATCCTGTGCGTGGGGCTCTGGAGGGGAGAGGGCTTGGTCAGGAATGCCTCTTTTGATGTCAGCAGGAGCTGGGGAGCAGAATCAAGAGCCTACATAACACTTCCCAAAAGGGCAGTAGGGAGACACTGCTGAGTGGCTTCTTGTCCAGGCCTACAGCTCTGACAATGCCAGCAGTGGCTTTGTGAGGTGGGAGTCACCCAGGATCCCTGGCCCAGGACAGGAGATGGCAAACCAATGTGTTGGAGCATGAGTTAGGAGGATGGAGTATGTTTGGGTGGTGGCAGCAGCATTCCCTGCTGTTTGCACTGCTCCTGTGCCCAGACAAGGAGAATAATGCTTTGTGAGGGGAGGTGAGCTGGTGTTAGGTAAGGTCCTGCACGTGGGTCATTTCCTATGGAGCCCAATTCTCATCTGGGAGGGTTGGCTGAGGGGAGTGTCCATTTAAGAGGCTGTTTATGGCCATGTTGCCCTTCTGGCAGCACAGCCTGAGTTTGGATGATAGATGCATTCTCAGGGGCACAGTATGTGAGAGCACGGGACAGGAAAGCTCCATGGGGCTGTGATTCCTTCACTTGGTGCTGTTAGGAGAGAGACATTGTGCTGTGGGTGATGAGAGAGCTTGGAAATTTACTTAGCCAGGGGACAGAAAGTTTCCTCTGTGCCTATTTTGTGTCACAGCCATCAATCTGTGAGCTAGTGCTGGCTGGTGGGGGTGTCTCTCATCTTAGAGGGTGCTGTAATTGGATGCCAATGGTTGTTTCAGCTTGCAGAGTTTTGTTAGGGGAATGGCCAGAGGGTACCGAGTGCTTCCAGCCCAGTATATGGCAGGGGTGGTTGTGTGCCATTGCAGGAGGCAGTGCTGAAGTGGAGGAATCTTTTCCCAGACACTGTAAAGGCTCCCTAGAAGCCAAGGTGTGTCTGCTGCTCCACCCTTGCCTGCTGCAGAAGAGCCCCTCGTGTGCTGAGTGCCAGTTGCACCGCTGGGCACAGAGAGCATCAGCAGGACTGCACACAAGCAGTGACCACAGGAGAAAGGCAGGTGTGTGGGGTGGGCTGCAGGAGCTGCCAAAAAGCCAGTGCATGTTTTTAGTGACTCGCAGGAGCCGCAGAGCCTGCGTGGTACAGAGAGGGTCCCTCGAGGTGGAGGCATCAGTGCCTGCAAGCAACGTGCCTGTGCACTCCCACTGCTGCCTGATGTAACAGCCCTCCTCTGCCCTGACTGCCCGTCAGGTGGGGAATAACTCCCCTTCTGATGGATGTCTTCATGCTGGAGGGGAAGTGTGGGGATTCTCAGTGTGCAATGGCCAGCAGCAAGAGCAGTTCCTCTCTCTGTGCTGTCTTCTGGAGGAGTAGGGGTGCTTGAAGTTGGATAATGAAGATCCAGCCACTGAGCGCTACATTTAATTTTCCTGGATGTTTCTTCACCTGAAGTAGAATTATGAGAGCAAGAATCTTTTCCTTCATGAGACTGTGATCAGTCAGATGCTTCCAGGGGTTTTTGGATTAAAACACAAAGTAGAAATCCTATAATACTAGTCTTGGCTGCTCTCTTTATGTGTTGTTTTCCAACTGCTTTGCTGTGTGTTATTTCCATTAAGCTGTAGAAGGCAAGGCTGTTTGTGATAGGAAGACAATGCAAAGTCAGATGTCCAAGTGTCCATCCTATTGAAGAACTGATGATTATACTCCAGCTACCCACACCCCACCCCTCAAATCAGCCACTTGTGTAGCAACATCAAAGGGAGGGACATTTAGATAGCCTTGAATTGTTTAAACAATAACTCTCCCTTCAGTCCCTGTCTGCAGCTAATGCTGTACACTTGCCCTTTTTGTGCAAAGTGGAAAGGACAGGACTGTTGGAGAAACCCCGTGGTTCATGTTGTGGGACAGGACCTGAGAATTGCAGCAGCATCTTAGAACAGTGCAAGGTGTCAGCACCCAAGTTCCCATCAGGAAAGCTGCTCTGAGGATGCTGCACACTCATCTGGCAGGACTCGCTGAGTTCAGGGCTCAGCTCACATTCAGTGGACACCAAAGTGTGTGTAAACACAGAGCCTCTGAATGTTTCCACATCTTCTGCCTTGCTCTGAGATTTACCAGGGCAAAACTCTCCCTGAATCATTTTGAGCCATCTCCTTTCACTGTTGAGTAGAGAAGGAGAAGCAGCAGCTAAAACTTGCCCTTCCTTAGAAGGACTCCAATTATTTACACCCATTTTATGGAGTGCTGCTGCCAAAGCTGTCCTTCACTTTGAGGTTGTGGGTGCCCTGCCTGCTGCTGTGTGTGCAGCTGGGCTCACACCACAGGCCATGTGCCAGGAATGTATCCCCTTGATCAGAAATCAGAACTCTTTTCAGCTGTGTTTATTTCTCCCTTCGTTTCCACTGTCTCCATCCAGCCACCAACTCCCAGTAAGACCTATTACTTGCTTTTTCTTCAGACTAAAGTGATCTGAAAATACAGTTGCTTTTCATTTTATGCATGTGAGCAGACCTTTGTTGTCACTCCCCCTCCTTATGTCTTCCCAGTAAACTGTTTTGAGATTTGTCAAGGGATAATCCTGAGTTCCATTCATTTACTCTGGAAAATGTGAGGTGTTGGCTATACCATGAACACCTGCCCAGAATAGGACACCAAAGGTTGCTACACCCAACAAATGCTTCCCCATCTGGACATAAATGTGCTTTGTACTGCCAGAAGATAAAGGGAAAAACATACCTTTTGCAGACACAGACATACAGCACCACACAAGTCATCCTTGTTTAAAAAAAAGGAGAAGGAGGAGGGTATTTGGGTCTTTTACTGGTGTAGCCTTATCTGCCCATGGGATTGGTGCCAGCACAGCTCCATCAGTGCAGGATGGTCACAGCTCCTCACAGCCCTGCCCTGCAGAGCTCTGCTGGCAGCAGTGCTTGCACGGACGTCACCAGTTGGTGCCTGGTTTTTCTCTTTAAAAGGGCTCTGCTGATGGGAAACAGGGAAAGAGAGAGCTGGTGTGAGTTCCTGTGCTTCACCCCCAGAGCAGCTCCTGTGGGAGAGCAGAGACTGACAAATGGGCTGTGAGTTTGGGATCCAGCCCCCTGCCCAGAACACACCCGGCTGAAGTGCTGGGAGTCCAGGTCGCTCCTGTCTCCCTGCACTGTCTCACCCACACACCTCTCCTTACAGCTGGAGCACAGCCACACGTGTTTGCTCCTCTGTGGGAGGAGAGAGGCACTGTGTGCTCCCAGCTCTCCAGGTCAGTCCTTGAATTCCTCCTTGCTTCAAGGCTGCACTGGCTGCTTCAGCCTTGCTGGTGGCCCCCTGGCTTGGATTGAGCAGAATCAAAGAAATCACCTGCAAAATCAGGTGGGAAGGGTGCCTTGGTTTAACCTCGCTCTGGATACACATTAATTTGGCATATATTGTTTTAGTGTATTTGTGGTTGTGCTGAGATAACCCTACCCCAGGTGTAGGATAAGGCCCACTCCTGCCCCAATTCTCAGTCGGTGAATCACTGATGTAGGATAGAAAGTATTGGCAAAGTGGTCCTATTTCCAGCATTCTCCACAACACAGACAAATCCACAGTGTTTCCAAAGCCCCCTTAGCCCCTTCTGCATCCTCCCTGCTCCGTGGGCCCTTTGCTGTGCCGTGGGTGGGCTGGGAGGTGCTTTCCTTGGCATCTTCCCAGGAGATGTTGTGCTGCTGCCGTGCCCCAGGCTCAGCCCCTGAGCACCAAGGTGCTGAATCCCTTTGCTCCCAGGGGTATCTTCCCATGATCCACACCACCATGTGAGCCTTTCCTTGGTGCTGCCAGGAGCCTGGTGCCAGGGAGGCTCAGCTGTGGCCATTGCTGGAGTTAGCCAATGCACCCCAAGGAAAGTCATGTTTGCTGGTTTCTTTGACGTGCCAAAACGTTCCCCAAAACCTCCTATTCTCAACTGGTGGAATGTTGTGGAAGGTCAGTGTATTCAACTCATATCTCGAGTTTCATTGCACGAGTCTTGTATTCAGTTAACTGCAGTTGGGATGCCTGTAAAATTCCCAATATGCAAATGTCCTAAATTTGGCAAAATTGGATTGGAAACCTCGTTAGAACAGGCTTTTATGTGCTGTGTCCCTGCCTTCCCTTCCAAATAAGCTGTCTTCAAAATACTTTATAGTAGTTCTCTTGGGTGTTTTGGTTTTCTGTTCTTGCCTTTCCCCAGAACAGAAGAAAAAAGAAAAAATATGCTGAAAAATTACAAATGCAAAAATAATTTGCATATGTGAATTTTTTCCCAACATCTTGCACAGGTTTGCTTCAGATCAAAGTTCAGGCCATTCCCCAGTGCCTGAGGTTTTTTATTTTCCATGGTTACAGCACAGAGGATGATGGAACCAATGTGAGGGGATGCCAGTGCCTGTTTCAACAATACTTGGAGCCTTAAAAATGTGCTCAGTGTTTTCCAGCTATAAAAAGCCAAAAGAAACCACCTTGAGGTACCATGTGATGTTGTTTGCTTTGACCCAGGACAGCTGAAATGAAAGGTCTCTCTGAACCCAGGGTGCTCCAAACCAGCCCACTTTGTGCTGTGTGTGAGGAAGGAAACGTGGTGTTTGCAGGGCCACGCTGAGCTCCAGCTCCTGTGTTTGCCTCTGCCTGTCTCTGTGTCCAGACAGAACTTCCTGAGTGAAATGGGCTTGATTGCTCTAGTCCAGCTTTGAAAGGTGGGCAAACAGAGAGCCCTTCTCCCAAATTACACAGTTGGAACCTTCTGTTGGCAGTGTCAGCAAGCAGGGCAGGGGCTGGGAGGCTCCTTCCAGTTGGGCTCCCTCATCCAGGGAAGGCTCCTGGGCTGAGCCTGAGGGGGCACTGTCAGAGCCCTGGGAGGTGCTGCTGCAGCTGCTCCTTCAGCCCCAGTGTGTGCACTCTGAATGTAAAAATGAAATGGAGCTGCTGTTGCTTCTAGCTTTTAGTTGTCCTGTTCAACCCAGGGGATGTCATCCCTGCCCCAGGAGGGGCTTCCAGGCAGCCACCTGTGCCCTGCCCACCCTGACATTGTCTCTCCCCTTGGCATTTCGTTTTATATCATACTTTTAGTCTTTTTTTCCCCAAGATATGAGGGGTTCTGGTTTTAGACCTGGAGGGGCCTTATTTGCAGTTGCAGAGGCCAGTCCTCCAGGCTGCCCGTGCCACCTGCATGGGTTAACAGCTGAATCCAAAGTGTCCTCTGCTGCCTGAGCACCAGGGTGTACTCTCAAGTGTTCATAGCTTTATTTTACAACCACAGTTTCTTCTAAACTTAGCAGTGCACACACTTTGTCAGGAGCTGTTCCCGTGCCAAGTATCGGGTTTCAAAGTATTGCCATTTTTGAGCTATTCCCTTTTCTTTCCTTCTGTGTGTCTCCCTCGCATGGCACACAAAACTTTCTTTTTAATGTACAAAATGATATTTTTTCCACCCATTCGTAAATTGAAACATCTGAAGAGGTTTTGCTCCAAGTTTATATTTAAAAGAAATAATGAAAGCCAATGCTGGCAGAGAGAGCAGTGTGAAAAGCTGCAGCTCAGAAAATTGGGAACGTTATGGGCATTTGCAGAGGAGGAGGAAAATGGAAGTCCTTGCAGCCTTTCTTAGCAGGAGTCCTGTGCAGTATTCAATAGGATTAAAGCTGCTGTAGCACAGAGTGGTGCTGTTTGGGCAAATTATTGTGCTTTATAAAGTGAGGAGAATTGCTTACTGGCAGTCCAGTCAGTGGTTGTGATCCAGCACCTTCCAAAGCACTGGGAGGGCTGAGCATTTATATATTTGAAGATCTAGCTGGGAGGGCTGTGCTAGGAGTGTCTGGCCCATGAACAGTTACAAACATCTGGGTTTTCTTTGTACCAACATCATCAAGTGAGAAGCCTTTTGGACAGTTCCATCTGGCCTGACAGAATCTTCCCCCATTCCCTGACATCCTGGGGCTTATTTACTGGCTGGCCCCTGAAGAAAACTGTGGTGATTCAGGCTGGGTCTAGGTTATCTAGAGCCTGGCAGGCTCAATTTAAATGTGTTTTACAGAGGACTCCTCTTAGTCTGTGTCTAGATGCAGCATAATCCTTGCTCTGTCTTTGCTCTAGGTGAGGCGTGGGGTTTGGTTTTTGTGACCTGGCGTGGCTCTGGTCAAGGCATTGAGCTAGACTTTGGTTTTCCTCAGGAAATGAAGTTTCTCCACTTCAGCATCCCATGAGCCAGAGGCTGCCACCTCCTGCAGGTTCTGCTCCCCTCCCACCCTGACACCTGAAGGCCCCCAGCAGTTGTTTCCTGAGTGATGACATTGGTGGGTCTCAAACCACGTGCAGCTTTGGTGGGTTTTGCTGAAGTTGGCCCTTCAGCCAGCACACAGTTGGCTCCGTGGCAGGAGGGATGAGAGCTGTAAGACAGGGCTGGAAGGAGGGTTTGCACTGGGACATAGAAGGTCTGCTTGCTCCTTCTGTGACAGGGAGGGTTTCCAACCCCTGTAATCCATAATGCTGGGACCAGGGGCACAGCTTGGCTCCACAGCAGAGCCCAGTATCCCACAGACACAATGCTCCTGTGTGTCCCCAGTTCCTGTGACTCTGGAGATCTCAGACTTCTCCAATGGCATTCTTTAGCGCTCTTAGGGCTTGTAATTCGGAGTTCCAGATCCGTGTGCATGTACAAAGGTTTGAGGTGCTGTGCAGTTACTCCTGGCTGTGATGCCAACTACAGTGGGATGTGGCTCGGAGTCAAAGCCACGAGTTGGCCACCCTCTTCCCTGGGGACATCCTTGCCTGTTTCCAGACCCAAATGCTTTGTCTGACTTGGAATTTGGTCATCAGGTAATTTGAAGTCTTAAATCTGAACAATGCAGGGATTTGTAGAAACGTAGAACTAGAGTAGGATCTAAACTGGCTCAGCTGAAAGTGACCCTTCTGTTTAAACACAGCTTCAGCTGGGAGAGGTGGACCTTCTGGGACCAAATTGTAGGGTCAGGGTCCTGAAAGGGATGATTCAACATTTCAACTTTAGGCCTGGCATGATTCGTTTGGGTGCAACCCATCTATTATACACGAGCATGAAACATCCCATGTAGTTTCCATAAAAATCTTCAGCTTGGGACTGTTTCAGGTTTTTGGCCATTGATGTATTTGGAAATTTAAAAACAATCTGCTGATTTTCTGTAAACCAGCCTTGTTTGGTGTGTTTCTCAGTTTTGTACTGCTCTGAGTTGTGCGTGGGCACTGTATCAAAAAAAAAAACAACCCAAAAATCCAATGATATTGTTCTCATTGAAGACAAATTCCTAGAAGCAGTGCCACGGTGTAGTAAATGCTGAGAAAACCCCGAGCAACAAATGTTCTTTGATTTCCCAGCTCCCCAACACAAGGCTGCATTTCCAGGTGTGATGCTGTCGTGCAGCTCCTGCAGCAGCCCCTTGGTGTTCCCAGCCTGGGTCCCTGGGACACGCTGCCTTGGGACAGGACAGGAGGTGCCAGTGTGGCTCCCTGTCCGTCCATGGCCCCGCTGGCTTTGGCCTGGCTGCCAGCTGACATCTGCCTCGTGCTAATTATGCACAGATTAAAAGGTGATCCCCCAGCCACTTCCCTCTGCCCCCCGGGTGGGTGCCAGGCTGTGTGTTCCACATGCCAGCCGCTCATCCCACACCCGGCACCCCCGGCCACCGTGCCCACCACACCGCTCTATTTCTACTCCTTAAATATCCTTAATAAATAAATAGCACCTTCTAAACGTGTGGGCGGCTTGTCTAGCACAGCACTGACCCTTCCAAGTGCTCTGAAGCCAGAGCTGTCTGTGCAGCGTGGCCAGGGTTCCTCATTCAGGCTAGAACATGTGTTTGTGGCCAGCCTGCCTGAATAGCCCACAGTGTCATCTCCCTCCTGCCTTGGGGGGAGGAACGGCCAGAAATAGCAAGGCAAGAATTTGTGCCTGTTATTTCTGGGACTGCACCAGGAACTGACATCAGGAGGAGAGGGGAGGAGAGGGAGAGGGAGAGGGAGAGGGAAAGCGAGCAGTGTGAGCAGTTTGGGGTCCGTGGTTATTGTAGTTAATTATTGTAGTTAATTTTTTCCCTACTGTTTCAGGTCCTTTTCCTAAAGGATGCCAGGGTGAGAGCCAGCTGTAGCACTTCTAGCATAGCAGAGGTAGGGAGATCTCCCTGCAGAGCATCATCAAGGCTGGGACTCAGACCTGCTTTTCCACTTGGTGTGATTCAGATGTGAGCTTGTTACATCCTTCAGTTAAAACCCTGCTGAACCCCTCTGAGATTCACAAGTTGCTGTACCCTGTTGGCCACCTCTAACACAGGCACTGCAGCACAGCAATGCTTTAGGCCTTAGGAAAGCATCCTGCAGTGGGAATCCTGTACAAAGGCAACAAGCACAGCCAGTAGTAATGAAATAAATACCTCAGTGCTGCATTTGGGCTTGAAAGCTTGTGATGGTTTTCCTCATCAGAGCTCTGTTGTTAGAACACCAGCCAGAATCTGCTTCTCTGTCCAGGCACCTTGGGTAGCAGGGAGGTGGGAGCATCCCTATTTTCCTGTGCTTTTAAGTCTGGCTATTTTACAGGTAGTTCTTGTGTTGGAAACCCAAGGTATGTGGTTCAATCCATAAAGGCAGAAGGCAAACCTGGTGTGCATTTTTTTCCTCCAGGGCTAGTGAAGGCCCTTATTTAAGGAGATGGCATGGGAAAGCTTTTATCTGAACAGGCCAGAGCTGATTTTGTTCTGCCAAGCTGAAATGGGGCCTCTGGAGAGGAAGATAAAGCTCTGTATGCTTAGGCAGGAGCTGCCAGAGGACTTTGTGGCTGGAGGGTATCAATTTTCAACACATCCTCACCCAGGCAGGGTAATCAGGAGATCAGGGACCACACAAGCCAGCTCTGCTTCCACCCCTGATCTGGTTCAGGTCTGGCTAAGTGTGGCCAGCTTGCTCTCTTCTGACTGCTTTAATAGCTTCTCTGTAAGGTCTGAGATTGTGTCCCTCCCCTGCAGGGCCAAGCTCACTCATCTAAAAAATCCACACAAACCCAAACAAACCTTTCATCTCTTCTTCTCCCCCTTCACAAACCACCAACTGATGTTGGAAATTGAAACCTTTCCTCCTTACACGAAGCCCTCACTCGAGACAAGCTCTGTCTGAGTCCGTGTGAGTTTCCCGGGGTAAGAACTGATTGAGGCCAGGATGATGCAGTGGGGACAGAAGCCATAACCTGTTTATTTTAGGTACTCTTTAGGCTGTGCCTGAGCCAAGGCTCACAGTTCTCACAGAGCATTGGCCATGGCCTCGGTTCAGGGTGTGGCTGGTGCCACAGAGTTGATGTTAGGGCAGCACAGACACGTCGAGCCCCACGGAACCTCCTCGCTGTACGTGAAGACACTGGGGGATGTTCCAGAGTAGCCCCCCTGACGTGTGCTCGTAGGCAGCAATGGGTGGGCCTGGCACTCCTTCCTCTGCAGATACAGGAGCAGATAAACACGTGGTGCCACACACGGCCTCTGCTGGAGGAAGAGCTTTCAGGCCGGTAAAGTCATTGAAGGCTATCAGATTGAAACACTTGTCCTCCTTCCTATTCCACTGCCATTCGGGACAGCCTTTCTTTGTTTGAGTCCCATTCTGCAGTTACTGGGCAGGGTTCGTGCGTGTCGCTCACACCATTTTCCTGTTTGCTCTTTGAGAGAGAGAATTGAAAGTTAGGAACCTCCTGCACTCCAGTTACTGTGGCTAAGAGTTCCTTAGTGTAAGCCAATATTTGTTTCAGTGAGATCATAAGTAACAAAGAAGCTAAATTTTCCCTAATTCTCTTTTTTTTTAATTCTGTTTTGAAAAAAGGAAGCAAATTGGAACCCAGAAGGGAAGGACAGATTTCACACACACCCCAATTTCTTTTTCATTCTAATTTTTGACACTGGTGCTCTTGCCCAGCACCTCTAAATGTGGACCAGGTCTCAGTGTGGGTGCTGCCCTGCCTGCAGAGGCTGAAGGCTGCTGCTCTTGTTCATCATTAACAGCACTTGTGACACTGCATATCACTCAGCTCTCATTAATTGGAGACCAAACTCACCACATGTCCCAGCAGAAGCAGCAAGTTACTAGAGAAAAGTGGGAACAAGGGGACAAGAAAAGGTGTATTCCACAGCATTTAAGACCATGCAGGAGACATCAGTCATGCAGATGCCCTGCAGTGTAATTGCTGCAGCTCCTGGGGTACCTGCAGTGTGGAAGGCAGCGCTGGCAGTGCGGGGTGTCCCTTCCCATGGAACACCAGTGAGTGGCAGCAGGAAAGCCCCCGTGTTGTTGCCCCTCTGGGTAACATTCCTTCAAGGTGGGGGGCTCTATGTGAGCAGGCATTTCAGGAGCCCCTCTCTGCCCTTCCTCACAGTTATGTTTATCTCCTCTCTAAACATTCCCTCTGCTCCCAAGTGTCTCTTTGATGATGGTCCAGAGTTCATATCCGCTCTCGTGTCTGTCCAGTGGCGAGGTCGCCGAGCTCCTTCCCTGTGCAGCCGTCTGTGAGCACGTAGACACACTCCTTTGCTTTTCACTGCCTGACTGGTTAGTGGCACAGCCTGGAAAGGAGGGGGGCATCCCTAGTGCCAAGGAGCCAGCAGGGTCTGTGCTTGCACCTTGCAGCTGCAGGGTAGGAGGGCGAGTGCTGAGCTCAGCCCGCTGCCATTCCCATAGTTTGATGTACAGAAGAAATGCTCTGTGGCTGACAGAAAACGTTTTCAAAGTGTTGTCATGAGGTTTTGTCCTGTGATCTGGCCCAGCTTTGCCACTCTTGTGGAAGTGAAAGGTTGGAAGAGTCCTAGCCTTGAGGAGTAAGTGCTTAAGTGAATGATACAGCAGCCTGTGGGATAGCACTTCAGTGATGTGATGTGACTCGAGGTGCCTCAGTGGGAAGACAGAGTGAGCTGTCGTGCTGTCCAGGGTGGCTGGGATGTTCGTTCTATGTGTGATCTGGGGTTTTAAGACTCCAGAGACCTTGGCTCTGCAGCACTACACTGGGAGGAGCTGAAGGCACAGGCAGCTGTAAACCTCAAAGTCCTTGTGGTTTCCCTCCAGCAGCACATGGGTAGGGAACACAGTGGTCAGCATATGGGGACACCTAAGGGGACCAGTGAGGAAGGCTTGAGAAAAGAGTATGGCCTAAGTTCTCCTGTTCATCAGGCCTAATGTCCACAGCAGAGGTCAGTTTGGAGATGTCTGACACAAAATATGGAGAGACCCTTCTCTTTTCAAGCCATCCATGGTGGGACTGCCTGTCTGTGGTTACAGCCCACGCCTGAGAGAGGTCCGTGGTGCCCAGGGGGACCCTCCTGGAGAGCCCCAGAAGGTTTCCCTCCCTGCAGAGGCTACCCCAGCCCCAGGGCAAGGTGCTCTCTCTTCCACCTTCACACAGCCTCATGAGGCTTTTCATTTGATTTGGGCTTTTGCTTTTTTTCTTCTTAAATGCCTAAATAAGAAATAAATAAGAGTAGTTTGGATTGCTTGGATGGACTGTTCTGTACCCCAAAACTAGAAGGATTTTCCCCCCAGTTTCCAGATTTAGGAAAGGGAACTTTATGTATAGATTTCAAACTCCCTATCTCCATGTTTAGCATGGGTATTTAGCTTTATGCTAACACTTCTCAGACACTGTATTTCGTACTAATGAGCTCCAACACTCATTTTAAGGAGCAGAAGGGAACTGACTAAAGTGCCAAAGGAATAATTATTCCCACACTTGAGCATCAGACTGACAGGGCCAAGTCAACCTAACAAGCTCCTGGGGCAGGAGGTGCTCTGTTGTGTCACCACGAGAAGCTGAGCTCCAAGGGGTTAAGAGTGTCTTCCTGAGCTCCCTGGAGACTGACACCTACCTGAAATGTAAGGCAGAAGGAAGCAGGAAGGCATTAGCAAGTCAAAGTGTGTTCTTCACTTGGGATAGCTTCTGCCTTCAGGGGCAGCTTCAGGATTTTGGGCGCCAGTTTGGTGCAATATGATTTTTTTCTTCTCCACAATTGGGAAAGAAAATAATGCTTCAGTTGAGCAAAGAAACCTTGCCTGGCCCAAACAGAAAAATACCCCTTTTGCTGCTAGCACATCACACTGTGAATATTTGCTTTGGCTAATAAACGTGGAGCAGTTGTTCAATGATTTACCTGCTCCGTGTACTGAGTATTTGTTGCTAAAGTCTTCAGTATTTAAACACCCACCTCTCCAGCACTCAGCTCTCTGCTGAGCTGGGCTGGGGAGGCTCCATACAGGGTCTCCCACCAACCTTTTTTGGTGGAAGGTGTGTAAAACAGCCCAGCAGTGAGGACAGGCTCATGGACCTCCAGCTCTGCTGTGAGCCCTGGGTGGGACCTGCATGTGGGCCACCACTGGGCTTGGCTGAACAGCATTGCCAAGGGACTGTGAGTGCCATTGGGAATGTGCTGGCTGCAGGATGCACAGGGGACCTTTGGGAAGGAGATTTATTATGTTTGTAGAATAATTTTGGCTTTTTTATTATGTTTTTCGCAAATAGTGTTGGACTGCCAATAAATTGCAGGGCTTTGCCCATGGATCTTAATAGCAACTGTGGGCAAGAGAAAACTGTTTTTAAATGTAGTTGTCCCAAGGAAGAACAAGCAAGTGAACAAAAATGCAGCCAGTTGTCAGCTGTGGTTTTAAGAGGATTCAGGATGTGAGTTGCTTAAACAAAGCTCTTGGGTTTTGGTAACCTTGGGGTCTCTGCACTGCCCTGGTTCCTGTTTCTGGAGCCTTGTCCTGGCAGGGTGGCCCGAGGGCTGGATCCGTGAGCCTGGCTCTCTGAGCCACTGTTCCATCACCACTGCAGGGGAGTGAATTGCTGTGGCAGGGCCTTCTCCTGGGCTTTCAAGCTCCAAGGACTCGTACAGAGCCAGAGGTACCTCTGGGGGCTCTGCAGGGCTAACAGCAGACCCTCAACTCTGATGAGCTGGATAGGTCTTCACAAAGTTCATCTTATTCCTCAGAAATACAGAACTCTGTGACAGCTCCATTATCCTGGACAACAAATATTCATCTGCTGTCACGATGGTAAGGCATGGCAGAACACGGATTGTTTTCCAAAATAATCATATATGGAGCCATAAATAGGCAAGAACTAATTTCCTGCAGCACAGGTGATGTTCTGGTGTGAGTTTGCTGGAATGCTGTGCAGCTGCTGGGTCACGCTGGTAGGGTTGTCATCTCTTTGAGATATCTCCTGCCTTAAGAGCAGAAATTCAGAGCCACCCACAGTTTTGCTGGTGCAGCCCCAGGGTTGGCACTGCGTGTGCTCCAGTGCTGTCACTGGGGTGGTCACAGCCCCATGGCGCTCTCACAGCACTGCTGGAAATACAGCAGCAGGACATGGATTTGTGGAATGAGAGGTAGAAGCTTTAAATAACCTTTATTCGTCATGTTCGAAAGTGGGAAGGGTTTGATTTGGTTTTTACGTTCTGTGCACCTGCAGAATGGTATTTTTTACCCCTGGAGGGACTTGCTACTGAGTTGAATTTTGTGCTGATATTGAAATCAAACTATCTGTTGATGTCATTAAAATTATTCTTTAAGCTGTGTCAAACCCTCAGCAATGGAACTAATTTCCTCTGTTCACTCAACACCCGTCACTCAGTAAACTGGGGCTGGAAACCAAGTGGCAACCCAGTTTTGAGACTATTTTTGCTCTTTGTATGAATGTTCTGTTTGAATGGTTTTTTGGGCTGGGTTCCTGGGGGTTTTCACCTTCTCTGTAGCCTTTTTTATCTTCCTGTGATCATTGCAACAGCAGTGTTTGTGCTGCAGGATTTTCTCTCAGCAAATGAAATGTGTTAGCACAAATCCTCCCTGACCATCAGCTCCATGTCTCGTGTGCCCTGCCCTGCACTGCAGGCTGCTGGGACACAGCCCCCAGACCAGGGAGCACATGCACTGCTGGGCCTTCTCGAGTTCTTCAGTGTGGAACAAGTTGCTAAATTTGCCCATGAGCTCTCTGAAATTCACTGTGCAAGGCTTTCCTTGAAACAGGCTCGTACAATGCAGCAGCATTTCAAGAAACAAATTCAGCCACAGATTTGGTGAATACATTTGAGCATTCAGTGGGAGAAATACAACTCATCTGGTGGTTCCCTGGGAGAAAATAATCCATGTTTTAGTTATTGTGGTGTCTCACTGCTTTGTACAGGAATATTTCATACCAGTTTTAGCCCTCCAGTAGTGTATGTGGAATGTAATTTTAGACCACTTCGAGATAAATGGGTCTGTGTGCCTTTTTAACAAGGACCTCTCCAAACTTTACAAGTACTGATTTTGGCTTGTTTTCCTTTCCACCTGCGAGGCACAGGCAAGTGATTGGGTTCACATTTGCAGTGAAAGGTTTGTGATCACAGAGGGCATCTGATGTGCCCTGGGAAGTATCTCCAGGTCAAGCCAGACCTCAGGTATCCTCACCTGGTGCTCTCTGTCCTAATGCTATCTGTGATCTCATGTTTTCCTCCCATGGCACTGCTTGTGTGTCCCATGTTTGCCAGCAGGAAGGGTTCCTAACACCTGTGGGAATGATGGGGAGGAATTGGTTTGAGACAGGTTTCAGTGTGAACTGGGACTCTGCTCTTATTCAACACTTGTAAAAGCTGAAAGGTGGCACTGAAGGTTGCAAACATCTCATCTTCTCTTTTGGCCCCAAGCTGGGCTGTGAGACCTTAACTTGAAAAGGGCATGAGAACTCAAAATACCAGAGCAACAGGAAGAAAATGCAGGAAACGTGGTTGGGCCTGGGAGCTTGATTTTTGGGTTGGAGGGAAGCTCAGGCCAGCTGTTCCCCTGCCCAGGCTGGGTCAGGTGCCCGTGGCTGCCCAGGACACCCGTGGTGTGGGCACTGCCCCGCTCCAGGCACTGGGATATGTTTCCTGGCAGATGGGCACTGCCTGCAGGAGTGCTGGGCTCAGAGAAGCTGCAGCAGCACCAGGGCAGCCCCAGGTTGGCATTCAGACAAGGTCAGGATGTGTGGGGGGATCAGCCCCTCCTTTGGGGCTGCCACAGGCCTTTGCCACATTGCCTGGGCACTGGGATCAGCCTGGCCACCCCCCAAAATGAGAGAGCCCTTTGATCCCCAGGGCTGTCAAAGGCAGCAACTGTCAGCAGCAGCACATTAATAGTTCATAAGCTAGCAGGATTGGCAGAGGTGGCTCTGCAAGCCATGGCAGCCCCTTGGAGGGCAATTTTTCAGGTTCTTTGCTAACCATAAGCTTTGCCTAATGTAGTAGTAATCCTCAGAAGAGCTCAAGAGAAATTTTACTGTGCAAAAGCTGGAAGAGAAGTGACCATCTCATGTGGTAGGATTTGCCTTTCCTCTTTGGCCTCTGGATCACTCAAAGCTCCCTTTGGGTTTTGAATGTGTTCCCAGAGAAACACACTTTCCCCCCTTGGGAGCATCACACTTCAGTGTTTCCTTCTATGCATTATTAAGCTGCAAAAAGAGCTTTGCAGCTTTGAAATGTGTGCTCATTAGCTGTAATTAAATCTTTAAATTCTCTTTCAGGCTTGGATAAGGCACAAGCTCATACCCAAAGTTTTTCTCCTCTTCTGACTTTTTTAATATATTTTATTAGTCTCATGCTTTGCTAATTACTGAAGGCAATGATGTTTCCAAAGCAGCCACAAATAAAAGTATTTACTATTCAGCGAGGCATGTGTTAATCTGGCAAACTATTATATTGGCTACAAAGTCTCTTATTTAATATGAATCACTCTGTAAAGCGCCTCAACAGCGCAGCTTCTTATTCATTATTGCTTAATTTCATGATATCTGAGATGTGGGATTTCAGTTAACGGATAATTGAGATCACAAATCAAAATATTTTCAATGAGATTACACGAAACACAAGATGTTCAGGTTGGGAGCCTGAAGTTCTCTGCAGCTCTTGGTGAGGCTGGGTGAGGTCTGCAGGCACGGCCCTCCCTCTGCCTTCCCTCAGGCAGGGTCACCTGAAAGGGGGCAGGTGTCTGGGGTCTTGTCCACCACTTGCATCTCCTCTACTGGTGCAGAATTCCCAAGGGATGGGAACACTTCCTGTGCCCAGTTTAGCAGCAGGAATCTGGGGCAGTCACAGCACAGTCCCTGGCAGTGTCTGAACTCTCACTGATGTGCACAGGACTTGGCTGTGCTTTGGGGTCTGTGTTAACTTGCCAGAAACACCCTCCGAGTGTCCTCAGGGCTGTGCAGGCAATCTGGGCAGGAACAGGGATGTTGCAGACAGGTGGTCTCATCCACTGACCCCTTTTTTCTCACTCCTTTCCCTGACAGACACTGAGAATCAACTTACCCAGGATGACTAATTCCTTCTAGCAATCCTAATTATTGCTTTTGTTACTGAAAAGAACTCACAGATATAATAGCAGTGACTGACTGGTGAAGCAAGTATCTTAGAAGAGACAAGTTATTAGATGTTCTGACAGGCACCTTCACTCTCTCTTGCCTATTTGGCCCCACCTCCATAAACCCTGCATTGATCATGTTACCAACTTTTTAACCAAAAAATTACCTGTTTGATTCTTTGTTTTGAGAAGGAATGCCCAGTTCTAAATTTTTCTACTGGAGATAAAACCTGCATCGTAATTTATATATTTTTAAAGGGAAGGTATTTGGGGGGCAGATTCCTTTGATTTCTTTTCTTTCTTGGCTCATTTGTAGCAGCCTTGAAAGCAGCAGTTTCATGTGGAAGTGCTGCTGCAGCAACCCCTGTCTGCTCTGGTGTATTTTGGGCTGCCTGAGTTGCTGCTGGCCTGCTCCTACCAGGCAAAATGATTGCTTTTCCTAAGGTCCAATGTATAGCTTCTTCCTCCTGGAAAGCCTGAGGAGGGACAGTGAGTGGTTCTTTGTGGGCACTCCAGCAGCACACGGACCCCTCGAGTGCCTGCTGTGGGAACACATCCCATTTCCTGCTCAGGCAGCCCAGGCTGTGCCCACATGGTGGGCCATGTGGATTTCGAGCAGCTGAAGCATCTAACCCAGGGCTGGACCACCTTGTGGCTGCTGCAGAGCCTCCTGTGGCCTTGTCCAGGAGCCTCCAAGGTGCTCCAGATAGCCAGGCACTCAAACAAGCTCACTCTCCTTGCTAATCCCATTTACTGACCCCACATTCTGTGCTCCCAGGTACCTGGACATAAAGCAGGAGGAGGATAGGCAGGATACAGGATGGGAGAAGAGAAGAGAAACCCTGGTGGATCAGGGGTGGAGGGTGTTCAGAGGGAAGAGTGTCTTGGGCAAAGGTTTCTGGTGCTGTTGGACCATTCAGATCAGAGGTCCTCACACCTCTCAGATGGTATGGGGCTGCCATTTTATTTTAGGGGACTCAGTCATTTTCCTGAGGGCTGGAGGAGTTGCTTGAAGCCTTCAGAGCAGGAGTGCTCTGGTGCCAAGGCAGTTTGTGGATGGGGATGTGAGTGGTTTCCCCAGGATGTGGCCAGCTGGAGGCACAGCCTGCAATTGAGTGCAGGGCTCCTCAGGCTGGAGGTGCCTGTGGTCCTGTCCCCCCTCCAAGCCATCCTCATCTTCTGCCTGCAGGCAGGAATTAGAAAGTGCCATTTGTCATTCCCCAGAGCTGCCAGGCTGCCTCACAGCTGCTTTGGGTTTGGCCAGTGTTAGCTAAAGGTCTGGCTGAGAATTCCATCCAGAGGTAAGGCTGTGGAAAAGGTTTAGCAATGTAGTTTAGGCCCCTCTCATCACCTGCCTGGATCACCAAACCCAGGGGGCTCCACTCACTTCTTGAACTCTCACTGCACCCCTGCTTGCTTTCGTTTGTTCTTTCTTTCCTAATTTCTTTCTTTCTTTCATTAAAATAGTTCTTAATATCATCATTTACCCAAAGTGTAGAAATAGAGCAAAAATGCATTCCCCAACTGAACCGAAAAATGTTCAGGTCTCCTGTCATTATTTTTTAACCAGGGCTGCATTAAAAGTTTTATGAGCTGCTCCAGTTTCGGAAGGGTTCCCGTAAATGAACTTTCCACCACTCTGTGACAGCAGTGTGTTGCCAACACATGGATAATATGGAAAATGAAAGAGGAAAAAAAAAAGCCCTTTCCCCCCCTTTCCTCCATCTGTTACAATCCAGGACTGTGGCAGGAAACGAGGCTTTGCAGTTTTATATGAGCAGAAGTGTGTTGTGTGGTTTTTTGGTAGGATTTTTTTTAAAGCTGCGGAGTGTGTCATTTCAGAGCTCTCTCCAGCAATCTGGAAGCAACCAACTCCAGGCATGGAAAAGACATTATGTAATTGCCAAAGACAAAAAAGCCTCCCGGTGCCGAGGCCCTGTGGCAGGAGCCAGTGTCTGACCTCACCCTCCTCAGGATCTCTGGAGAACACTCTGTTCCCCTGGCCCCTCTGCCAGATTGCAGCAAACAATTCCGGCATTTCCTTCCCCTGCCTCTGGGCCGTGGGTGTTTTGGAGTCTCTCGCGTGTGTGGGCAGGGATTCATTAGCTAAAATAAAACCCGTGCTCCAGAGCTGCCTTGGAGAAAAGAGAGTGAGGGGAGGGGGAGATGCAAGCAAGTGTCATAAGCCGTGTGGCTGAGCTAGTTTGGACTCCATTCCAGGTTTGGAATGAGTAAAGAGCAAACCAGAAATACAAGAGGGTCTCAGGGGCCTGT
>VZUH01000479.1:268217-304150 GCA_013401175.1 Xiphorhynchus elegans | reverse complement strand
TGGGTCCCTCCCTTTGGTGGCCGTGGTCCCTGGTGCCCTGTTGGGTCCCTCCCTTTGGTCCCTGGTGCCCTGTTGGGTCCCCTCCCCTTGGTCCCTGGTGCCCTGCTGGGTCCCTCCCTTTGGTGGCCGTGGTCCCTGGTGCCCTGTTGGGTCCCTCCCTTTGGTCCCTGGTGCCCTGTTGGGTCCCCTCCCCTTGGTCCCTGGTGCCCTGTCTCTCCTGGCAGAGCTGAACCTGCACCTTCCCAGCTCCCACCAGCAAAGCTGAGCACGGGCCCAGCGCCTGCCAGACCAAGGGCTTTGTTCTGGTTTAGCTTTTCCCAGCAGAATCCCTACAGAGATGTAATCGTTTGGTGCTGTTTCTCCTCTGAATTCTCTTTCATTTCCTGCCTGTGGTTTTGAGGGGTTTGGGGAGGTTTTATGGTTGGGGAGGAATTTTTGCCTTTTGCAGTGGCTGTCCTACATGCTCTAAAAACAGCATCCCCTTCCTGCTAAGAAAAGCCTTTGCATGTCCTAATTTAAATTGCTGGCTCATCACTATTGCCACTGCAATACTCCTAAGGGAACCAAAATAAATATCCCTCCCCATGGACATGCTGCCCTCTCACTGATCCTGGGTCTCTGGGGGCAGGAGAGCCCCAGTCATCTTCAGGCTGCAGGTTGAAGACCTAAAATTCCACTGCTGGTGCACCCAAGAGGAAGGGAAACTGCTCCATTTCCCAAGCAGAGAAGCCAGCAGTGTTGCCCTCAACCTCCCCTACAAATGTACTCGAGCTGGGTTGGTGTCTGCCAGCTGGAGCTCAATACCTTCTTGACAAGGCTCTGCTTTCCCCAGACAGGCTGCCAGGGGAGCCAGTGAGAGACTTTCAATTGCTGCCTTGTTTATTTAAGGTCTTTGAGCCTCAGAAGGCTCGCAGAAGCAAACAGAAGCTTTGGTTGGCCTTGTAGGGAACCCTCCATCTGCCTGCTTGGGCTCTGCAGCCATTGCTGTGGCATTATTGCATGTTCTTCAGCTTCACAGTTTGGCTGTTGTGGTGCAGGAAGGAGTTCTTCCTGTCCCTGTCGGCAGCGCCGCTTTCCTTGCTCCTAAAGCTCTGCAAGAAGGAGCAGGCCAAGGCTGGGACCAAAGGGGAGTCTGAAAGCTGGCTGGGTCAGGGTGCCCCATCTCCCACGTTTGGGTCAGGGTGCCACATCTCCCACGTTCTGGTCTGTACTGCCCAGAGCTCCTGGCACCTGCCCGTGGGCTGCACAGTGACCCATCCCAGTGCTGGCCCTGCTGCGGGGAGGAGCTGCTGCTCGTCCCCAGCTCTGCTTCTGCCCCTGCAGGAGAAGCTGTAAATCCTGCACCCAAATGACTGTGCAGCTCCTCCACCACGGGAGCCAGGCTGCAGCAAGGCAGTCACTGGGGCAGCAGTTCCCATCCCCTCAGCCCTCAGCAGAGTGTGCAGGAGCCCTGTGGTCTGGTGGGTTGAACACGAAGCCCTGGGAGGTGTTTGCTGAGCCCCATGGAGCTGCTGCCTCATTGCCTTGGGGCTGGGAAAGGAGCTGAGGTGGGTTTGCCCCTCCACTGCACCAGAACAAACCTGGAGAAATAAATATTACATTATTAATATGTTTATAATAGTAAATCTATTGTTATTATATGTTATACAAACATATAATTAATAATGCAATATCTTGAATGAATAGAATACGCCCCTTGCAAACAGCTCTGAAATGTGATAGGTCCATGTAGTGCTGTGGAAAATAAAGTGGGAAAGGGGAGTGAACTAATGGTAGCAAAGGTGTTGATGGTCACCAGGGTCCTTCGGGGCACTTTGAAAAACCTCTGCTGAAATTTAGGGGAAAATGAGTGATGGATGGAGAGGATGAACTGGCCTGGAGGGTCAGCACTGGCAGCCCAGTCCCAACCGGCTTCTTGTGGTGTTTTGGCTTGGTTAGGGGAGTCAAACTGGCTTTGTAGAGTGAGTGGTAAGAGCTTTTGGGTTTCTTGAGGAATGTCCATCATGTTTGCCATGATGGGAAAGGTGTTGAGCATCTCCAGGGTGTTGAGCTTCAGAAAAGAGGTGGCTGTGGAAGAGCAGGAACACAGCTGGGAAAGGGGGCAGCAGGAGTTGGCTTTGGTGATCAGGTACAGGGCAGGAGGAGGTGGATAGTTCCTGCTGACAGCAGAGCTGCTGATGTCCTGGGGACCTGCAGTCATGACTGCCAGGGCTCACAAGTCTGGAATGATCACAGAGCCATCAGGGAACATCCAGGAACCTGATCTCAACCTGGCTGTGCTTTCCTGGGGTTTCCACTGGGAGGGTGTTGGCTCTGCACAACTAACTCCTCCTCTGAGGATCCCAGTCCCCTCTTAACCACCTGCCTGATTTCTCAGGTAATTTTCCATTTGCAGAAAGCAATTTGATTTCGGAGAGAGGGCACAGAAAGCACTGCTGTGAGCTATTCCCTCCTGACAAATAACACTGTGTGAAGGGAGCCTTGAAAGGCCAGCCCTGAGCCCTTCCTCTCCCTGCAGTGGGGTTTAAGCCATGTCCCCGAGGAGATGCCAGCACAAGCAGCATAGCCCTCCCTGGAAGGGGATTTGCCTTGTTGCCTGATAATGTTCCTCGTGATAATTTGCCAGAATTACTCCAGAGCTTCTCTCCTCCTGTAAACAGTCTGGCAGCTTCAAATTTGTCATTCGGTTTCTGGGCTGAAACAGTGCCCAGAGTGTGCCTGAGCAATCCCAAAGGCACCTGGCATAGGAAAATAAAGATGTGTGTTCTGCTGGATTGACTTACCCGTGCAGCTCAAACCTGCAATCACCCTTAAATGCTGCAGATGAGCTCTGGCTGCCACAGCGGTGCCAGCGGTGCCTGGTGATCAGTGAGGGCTTGGCTCCATCCCTGCACTGGGATGTTCCTTGGGGGCACCTGGTGCCCTTCCCTCCCAGTGCAGCTGGTTCAGTAGCTCTCCCACTTGCTCTGTCTCCATTGCCCATGCATGCTGTCAGGAATTTAGCTTTTACTCTAGAAAGTGAGATTTAAAGTAGCTGATGGATGGTGGTGTTGCTGATGGTGTTCCCAGGGAAAGGAGAGGTAGAGTGGCTGTAAAATTGGGGTTTCCTACTGCAGTGCACTTTCCTTCCCAGTGCTCCTCTCCTCTCACTGTCCCTGCAGTAAAGGAGCCTAAGCTCTGGCCCAGTCCTTCCAAGTCTCCCATACTGAGCTGTAGCACAGCCAGTCTGGAGCTGTGAAAGGAATTTCTCTCTTCTGGACTGCCAGTGACGCTGAGCTGATGATGATCTGGATTGGAAGGAACAACCCTAAGGCATTTTAGCTCAGATTAAAAAATGAACTATTGTTTTAAGGTAGGTTATTTGAAAGGGTTAAAACTACTCAAAATAATTTGCTTCTTTCAATAAGCAGCACTTTATGGTGGAAAGATCATAACTTATGTGTCTTATCTTTTTATCACCAGTAAGTTTTTAATATATTACCATTTATCTCTGGGTTAGTTGAAAAGTTCATCGCTATGTCTTTTCTCTCCAAATTAACATAAATTAATTACAATTCCCAGAAATGACTGTGGAGAGAATAAAAATGCCTTTTGGTAACTGGTCAGACTTGGACAAAACCCCAAAAGTGAATGCAGCTTTAAATGCAGAGAGGAGACAAAGCAGCCCCCAGTACTAGATGGCAAACAATAAAGCCTTTAATATGTCTTTGGGATTTGGAGGGGACTGTTCTGCTGACCTCTCATTCCTGCATATTTGCTGCTGGCAGCATGGCAGCCCTTTCTCTCCATCTGCCCTTAGAAACCCATCCCATGGAACACAAGGCAACACGAGGGCCAAAGGAAGAGCAGGCCCTGAACCACTGGCTCTGCCTGGGAGGGCAGTGGAGCTCTGAGCTGGTGCCCCTGGGGGAAAGGCCATGGATGGATACCCTGCTCCTGATCCAGCTGGGCTGGGGGAACTTTGCTGCCACTCAGCAGGAGTGGGTTCTGCAGCTCTTCTGGAAGAAGGGTTGCCAAGACCTGGCGTGGCAGTTTCCCTCCCTTGGGCTGGTTGGGCAGGGAGCCAGTGGGGCAGCTCTGGCACGGCCATGGCACCAAACACGTGGGAAGCTGCAATGGCTTTGCTTGGCCACTGTGGGCCAAAGAAACACGTACTGACAGACTCAACCCAGCTGCAGGTACCAGCTGGCTGCTGCAGGGAGCCCCTGGAGGGGTTCAGGCTCGTGGAGAGGTTCTGGTGATGTTCTGGTGGGATCTCTGGTGATGAGGATGGGTGTGCAGAGGCTCCTTTTGCCTCCAGCAGGGACAGAGGTGGTCACACACACACAGAGCTGCCCCTGTGCTGTGTCTGTGTCACACTGCAGGCACTGGGAAGTGTCGGGGCAGGCAGTGAGTCTGGCAAATGTCCCTCTCTGGATCCAGAAGGCTTGGGTGGGCAGGGCAGGGCAGTCTCCATTGCCTGACAGTCACATTGGCTCTGCATGGGCTTGGCTGTGACTTGGATCCAGAAGCCTTACCCCTGTGACAGGAGGAGGAGGAGGAGGCATTTCTAGGTGAGTGCTGGGGACAGCAGCCCCCTCTGCATGGTGACCGGAGCGCAGGGGACCGGCTGGCTGCAGGCATGGGGCACGGCCAGTAGGCATGGTGGGGTGGCTGACTCTGTGTCAACAGAAGGGACACCTGATTAGTAAGGTGGTAATTACCTTTGCACCTAGTAAGTGTAATTATTGAGTAATCCACCGGAGTTTATAATGAGGTGGGAATATTTTTAGCTTGCAGTGAGTTCCTTGCAGTCCCCCAGTGCCAGACTCCCAGTAAAGGGCACTTAGGCAGCACTGATGGCCTGTAGCTCTTAAGAAATTACTGAGATGCATCTTTAAAACTGGCAGCTTTATTAAAAAGGGAGGTGGGGGAGTGCTATTATCTTAACAGAGCTGGGTTAAGAAGGAGTGTGAGGCTCATGGGCTTGAGAGGTACAGCTGAAAGCCAGAGATGTGAGAGATTTGTCTGGGCCATTTGGAGCTGAACACCCTGCTCTGCCCTGACCCTGGTGGTGGTGCTGGGCTCATCCAGTGCTGGCTGCACTGGGGGCAGTAAGGGCAGGACAAGGAGTCCTTGTGGGATGCTTGGAGGATGCTGCAGCACAGAAACCAGCTGAGCTGGACCAGTGCTGTGGCCCCACTTTGGCTGCTTGGCTGAGGAGTGAGAAAAGGGAGAGGAAACTGTAATTTTTTGGTGGAAGAGATTTTAAAACAAGCAAACAAAACCAAACACTGAAGTCCAGGAGATCTCACTCGTGTTTGCTATGGGGCCAGGGTATGTTTTTGAAGAGCCAGCACAGAGTAAGCAGCTCAGCATCCCGTTCAAGCACCGTCTCAGAGCCCCTGCCCAGCCCCTCCCACTGCCAGGCACTGGTGCAGTGTCTCAGAGCACACCAAGCCCTGGGAAAGCAGAGCCTCTGGGGCTGTGGCAGCACAGGCACCTCCTTATCACCCTTTCTTTACTGTCTCTGCAGAACAAATACCAATTAATATTATTTATGAGAACTGAGATAACACTGGCACCCTGACCTGTGCTTGGATGATTTCAAGCTGCAGTTTGTTACTTACATGACAGACATCTTCTTTTGCTCCTACTGAAAACTTCCCTTTACAAAGTTCTCCCCCTGCCCCGTCCCCAACCAAGTTTGTACTTTGGAGAACATTTTTCTAAATTCAGGTGAGGATTTTCAGAGCCAAGTGGCCATGGGCCTTATCAGTGCCTTTGTGACAGTGGGATGGTGATGGGATGGGTGCCTGGGTGCTTCTTGTTGTCATTGCAGGGCAGTGGGGCTGGCTGTTTCACAGGACCAAAATCACAGACTCAGGTAGGGTGGAAGAGACCTCCAAGGTCACTGAGCCTCACCTCGGACTGAATAGCAACTGGTCAGCTAGACCGTGGCCCTGAGTGCCACATCCAGGCATTTTCTGACCACCAGCAGGGACAGCGACTCCCCCACCTCCCTGCGCAGTTCATGCCAATATTTTGGAATATTTAACAACCCTTTCTGTGAAGAGATTCCTCCTGATGTCCAACCTGTTTCCTTTGCACATGCCTGTTTATCAGCAGAGGGAGTCTGTAGATGTTTGAAGTGAAAGATGCACACTCCTCAAGCACTTAGGGAAAGCCCATAAAGAAAAAGAAAGGTGTAAAACCCACTTAGCTGAATTGATTTCCATATTTGCAGAAATTTCCACGGGAATGCCCCTTGCAGCATTTGGCCAGCCCGTGCTCTGAATTAGCTGAGCCCTTCTCCTGCTCCCAGCCTGCAGAGCAGTGGTGTGCAGCCTCCTTTCCTTCTGAGTGGGCATTTCCACAGGCAGTATCTTATCCAGCCTCCTCAGCCTGGAGTGGGAATGCAGAGCTCCAAACACCTGCTTCCCTCCCCGGCAGTGCTGAATGGCTGAGGAGCTGCTGAGCCTTTGTTTTGGGGCTTGCTTTAACTGCAAGGAGTGGTCGCAGTCGGCTGTTCAATACATGAGTTGGGTTGGAAGATAAGCCCGGACACCTGAGGTCTTGCATTCCCAGCAGGGCTGGCGAGCTCCAGAGGGCTTTTTCAACAGGCAAAGTCGCTATTGTGTGTGAACTTTCCACTCAAACACCTTGGGACAATGCCGGCACCAGGGAACACTGCTGCTCCCGACTGGCAGCAGCAGAATAGCTCCTGCTGCCTGCAGCGTTCCCTCCACCAGCCCCGGCACTGGTGCAGAGCTGGGAGCTTTGCAGAGCCACAAAAGGTCTCTCAATAGGGCAGGGGTCAAACCGCGGGTTCCTCCTTTCAAAGCAGCCCCTGATCGCTGGTGCAGAGAGCCCTGCAAGGCCCCCTCTCGGAAACAGAGAGAGCCACATTGTGATGATGAAGAGGAGAGAGGGAGGAGGAGGGAATCCCAAGCCCTGCTCCTGATGGGCTGATGTTTTCAGGGGTCCCCATGGCAGAATTTTAGGTCCCCAGCTCTGAGCGGGACTGGTGGGAGCTCTTGCCCTAAATCTCTTGCCAGTCCTGGCTGTGCAGCATCTCTTGCAGGGGGACCCAAATATCTGCAGCTGGCTGTGGGTCCTGCTAGCTGGGCACCCCATCTGGTCCCCATGTATGGCAGGGGGCTTGCTGGTCCTGGGGCTGCAGGGGGGCAGTGGGATGGGGTTTGGCACTGAAGGACACCTGTGACTGCAGTCATTTGGGTGGGTTGGTGCTGGGTGTGCTGCCACAAAGGGACTGGCTGTGGGGTGCTCGTGTGCTCTCTGCAGAGCTGCCCACAGTGGTTCCCAGGAGACTGGTGAGGACCAGCAGAGATCCTTGGGGTGAGTTACACCGTGGTGCAGGGAGTGTGCTTGCTCTTTCCTCCAGTGGGGACTGGCTGTGTGTGGATTTGTTTCTGCAAAGCAGATGGAGGTGGTGTGGTCTAAGCCCAGAGCTGCTGGGCTCCCTGCAGAGCGGGTGTGTGCCCTTGGAACATGAAATAGAGTGCCCTTAAAGCAGGCCTGCAGCCTTAGAGCTGTCTTTGCTCATAGTCCTGTCCTGTGGCAATCACTAGAGGCAACCTGCTTGGTACAGGGGGCTCAGATGGACGTGGCACCCCAGGATGGGTAACAGAGGGTGTGTGGAGCAACCTCGTTGTAGCTCAGGGGGCATCTGCATGAGCAGATACAGCAGTGCCATGGAAATGGATCTGGAGAGTGAAGTGTTGATTGAAGGACTTGATGCCCACACTGTACATGTTTGGGGCTTTTCTCAGGTTAATTCTGGTCAGATCTGGGACCTGTTAGCTGATAGGACATACCTTTTATTTGTACCTGTAAGGAATCCTGTTCTCCCAGCCTGAGCCCTCTGTGTGGTGGGAGCCAAAGTGCAGAAAGTGAAGAAGCTCAGGACTTCTCCATCCACACTTCTGATCCAAATCAAATCCTTCTGAGGGCACCTTCGTGGCCTGCCTAGCAGCAGCAGTGCTGAGGGCAGCAGAGGTGCTCTGGCACCGTGCTCCTGCAGTGTGTGCTGGGTGGCAGGTCTGGAGGAGCTAATGGCATGTGCAGCCCTCCTTGTCCCCTGTAGGAATGTGCAGGCAGCAGGCTGGGTCTGCCAGCAGCAGCCAGAGGGGCCCAGGCATCCAGCCCTCCCCAAATTTGCCTCACTGCCTCCAGTGGGAGCTTTGTTCCCCTCTCCATGCTGTGACTGTGCCAGCCCTGAGCCTTCAGGGCCTGGCAAGCCAAGAGCCACTGCTGGCCAGTGAATAAAATGGATACAGCAGCTGCATTTCCAGTCTCTTGCTACCTGTCTTGAAGGCGAACATTCCACCCCTGAGGTTTCTGAACTCTTTGAATGGTGCAGAAACATGACCATACACAAAGTACCCTTCCTGCCCAAGCCCTGCAAACGCCCTGGCTGCATCACCCTGGCGTGGGTGGGGTCTGTAATGCCCTGGACCCCAGCTACAGTCATTCCTCCATGCAGCAGAGGAGACCTTGACACATCATCCCCCTCCTGTATTTCTGCCCACAGAGAGGATGGGGCAGCTCCGTTCTGACAAACCAACCCAGGGGAGCCTGCATTTGGCCCTTGCATTCCCCATCTGTTAAGTCCATCCACACAATGATGTTTCAGTACGTGTCCCAAAACAATGATTTCCTTTTCTCTCATTGTTTCAAGTCCTTTGGATTCCTCATGCAGATTAAGGAGTGTCCCTGTAGAGCTGAAACACAGCGATGGAGATTCTTGGGTGAATGGGCTCCTGTCTGCCTGCAGAGCACCAGCAGTGGAAGAACAGCACAGTGCTGGCATTGCAGCTTGGCTTTGCAGCCAGGAGCCTGGGGAGAGAAAGGATCCAGCTTGTCCACATTGTAAGGGGTGGAAGAGGGGAAGGGGAGACCCACCAGCAGCTCACTGAAACCCACCACCCATCTACAGCTTTTCTTTCCGAGCGATAAACTCCTCCGATTTCTGCTGTGCAAAAGCAGCATGTGGGGAATGCTGGTGCCAGCAACACTTCTTACTGGAAACCAGGATGTTTCTCTAACGAGGAAAGAAACGTTCTTGAGCATGCAGTTATCAAACAACTTGACAAATTCAGATGTGCTAAATCACCCGTGGTGAACATCTGTGTGGCCTGGCTTGATGTGCCACAGCGAGGGCGGCTTGTCCGCTCCTTGGGGAGATGAGATCTCTGGCCTCTGCTGCTATTCTTAGCTCGTGTTTAGTTGGAGGAGGCTCTTACAATAATCTAATCAGGCCTCACTTGCCTTTCAGTCCTCTGAAGAGTGTTCTGGGGAGGTGGGCAGTTAGAACACTGCCAGGCTCAAGCTGCTGGGGCACGCTCTGATGGGAAAGCCCCATCTCTGGGTCCCTCTCAGCACCGGAGCTGTTGGACCCTGGGTCACTGGGGCTTGTCTTGCCTGCGTTAGGGACGTGTTTCTGATGGTGGAGCAAATGGCTTTGCTGCTCTGTTTGCCTCTTTGCCTCAGGGACAGAGCACTTCTGCAGCAAATGTGGTTGTTACTGAGTTTTCCTGGCCCTCATCCTGGGGACAGGGGGCTGTTAGGAGGCAGCCATATTCAAGTGTGATCCCATTGACCTCACTGAGACTGCTCACATGTTTGAAATTAAGTGTGTCCCTAAATATTTTCAGGAATTGGAGCTGGGTTAGTTTAGGCTTGAATACATGAAGAGATGCATATGCATTTGGGACCAGAGTGGAACCCAAATGTTTTAGACCCATTAAATGTAGAAGTACAAGACTGTGTGTTGCCTTAAGAGCTGGGAAAGCAATTTTGAAGTCAGTATTGCCTACTGCTGAAAGGAAACTAGTGCAGCAACTGCATGGGAGCATGGGAGGGGAGCAGAGCTCCCAGGAAAAAGGCAACCCCCTCCCTTCATCCCAGAAAATCTGGGCACAAAGAAGTGCTTGGTGCAAACCCTCTGGTGCCCAGTGACAGGACCAAAGTGAATGGAGTGAGGTTGTGTCAGGGGAGGTTTAGGTTGGCTCTCAGCAAAAGGCTCTTCCCCCAAAGAGTGTTTGGGCACTGACCAGGCTCCCCAGAGCTGTGTGGGCACAGCCCCAAACCTGCCAGAGCTCCAAAAGCGTTTGGTCAACACTCTCAGGGACCTGGTGGGATTCTTGGAGTCGCCCTGTGCTGGGCTAAGAGCTGGTCTCGATGTGGGTCCCTTCCAGCTCAGGATAATCCAGGGTTCCAAGTGCTTGCTTTGAGTTCCCCCTCTCTGTGCCACACCACAGTTTAGGAAGGTGGTCCCACCTGAGAGAGCTGCACCTTTCTGGTTTCCATGCTCCACACCCTGGCACAGCAGGATGGACATGGGTGTGTAGTTTATACTAAATGAAGACCTAATGACAGCTTTTCAGAGACTTGCTCTCACCAGGATTTTTACCTACATATTTTTCCACTGAGGAATCTCTGTTTTGTGAAAGGATACTTTATTTGGGGAAAAACCTTTAGCTGTTTCTTTTGTTTGGCATCAGAGCCAGCTTGGAGAAGACTTTTTTTTCTTTAATAGCAGCCAGCTGCATCAGCAGTCTTGAACCATGTTCTTCCTTCTGCTTTGAATATAAAGCCTATAGCTAAGGAACATTAGTTTTTCTTCTTGGCAATAAACAGTGTCTTCAGCTGCCAGTAGTGGAACTTGCCCATTTACTTGCAAGGGAAAGTTAAAATCAGCACTAATGAAGAAGAAAAGCAAATCCAGCATTTCAGGTCTGTGTTCCCTGTTCCCCATGAATAGGCATACAGTGCTTGGAGCAGTTACGGTGATGGACTGGAAATCCACTGGGTGTTACTTGTGCAGGTGTGAATCTTGCTGGCTGTGAGCCACTTTTATCATTCTCTGCTGCAGTGAAATGGCTTGAAATTCACATCTGGCTCCTGAGGCAATGCTCGTGGCCTTGCTTTGGCCTTTGCATGTAACAGCAGAGCACACTTTGGCTTTTATTTTTGCTTCTTTTTCTTTTTGAAAAAGGTGGGGAGAAAAAGAAGAAGAATAGGAAGAAGAAGAAGAAAATAAAAGAAGATCCCTAATTTGCTCCAGGAAGGATCTCCTACAGACCTGAAGTGACAATAAATGTCACTTGGCTCTCCAGAGCTTGTCTGGCTGACAGAGCTAATGCCTGCTCAGGAGAGAATTCTGCACGAGCTCTTCAGTGCCCACAGCCAACCCCCAGGGGCCAGGGAGCCTCTTCCTGAGCCGGCCAGCCCTGGGAAATGGGTGTCTCCCCGGGATTTGCTCCCTCTCCTGAGCTCTTCATGGCCCCCGGTCACACATCACAGCGTGTTTGGGGTTTGGCTGGTTCTTAAAGGATGTCCCAGGCAGGCTGAGCAGACACAGAGTCTGTGGTTTTCTCTCTTCCTGAGTTCAAGTCCTGTAAAGTGGGAGTGCGGGAAAGGAACCAGCCTTTGTAAACCTTGAGTTCCCAGCTGCTGCCGGGCTGGGGTCTGTGTGCTCCTCCCAGCGCCTGTCATCGCAGCTGCCACAGCCCTCTGCTTATCTGGTTCCTTTCCTTTCTTCCTCAGGCCGTGGGGTTCCCTCTCCCTCCCACAGGCTGCCTTGCGCTGATTTCTGCTCCTTTCTTCTCTCCCCTTTGGTCTCTCCTGTCTCTCTCCTTTTTTCCTCGCCTGTACATTTGCTCCCCACCTGTGTGCGGGAGGAGCAGCTCCCTCCCCTGCACAGCCCAGGGGCATTCCCGTCATCTGCAGGAGCCAAGGGACAAACCTGACCCTCCCTTCTGTGCTCAGAGCACAGCGACACAACTCAAAGGGCCATTCGGGAAACAAAAGTGCAGCTCATCTTTCCTCTGAGTTCTAATTAACCAGGTGGAGACCCGGCAGTGCTGGGTACCCTGGAGCTCCCCCAGCAGGTCTGGGTGCATCGTGGCCCACTGGGGGACTGTGGGTGGCTCATGGGCACAGTGACAGCACAGAGCAGAGCCACTGAGCCTCAGGGGGAGCCTGGGCACCCAGTCCTGCCCTTCTGGGGGGCACAGAGCTGGAGCAGGTGACCTGCCCCCCTGCCCTTGGTTTCAGAGAGCTGCTGTGTCACACTGTGTTACATCTGCCCAGTGCCCTGCCTGGCACAGCTGGCAGGCTCAGCAGGGACTGGGAGCATCCCTTTGTGCCTCTGGTCTGTGCCTGCCCAGCTAGGACTGGCACAGAGGAATTCCATGTGTGCATGAAGGAGTGAACAGAAAACCACCTTCTCAGCTCCTTTTCTGCCTCCTCACCTCCCTACTTGGTGTTTCCAAAGATATCTTTGCATCTGCTCACAGACCATCTCAGGAGTGATTTTTGGGAGATGAACAGGCTTTGCTGCTTCTACATCAGCTTTAGTTTTCCCTGTGGCACCCTGGATGTGTTTAAACCTGCAGTGCCAGAAGGGCAAAACTGTGGCAGAAGGCTGCTGAAACATGTACAAACTGGCAGGGGAAACATAGTGCATCTTACTGAGAAGGCCAAAGGTTTCCTCTGTCCTAGAATTATTATTTAAGGGCTTGAGTGCAAACTCACAACCCTACTTTAGTAATTCATGTCTCTTAGTTATGTTATTTATAAGGAGCAGAAGTTCTTCTGTGTCCTGCTATAACTTTATAACTGGAAAGGCAGGAGGTGAGGGGCAACGTGGCCCTGCAGCTGCAGCCCTGCCCTTGGGAGTGAGCTTTGCATTTCTGTAGATATTCAGGTATCAAAGCACTTGCCCTGAACGTGTGCTGGTTGTAGGAAGATTTGCCAAATGAGGCAATACCCAATTCCAATGGGCTGTTTGGTCAGAAAGCAGCCCCACCATTCTCCTCCAAGTATGGGTGAGTCATGGCTTACATAGACTTAGTTCTTGGATGATGGAATGAAACGATGAATGACTGTAAACTGAAATTTTTATTAAAAAAATTAGGATCTGGAATCTTGGGTCGTAATTTCTCACATTGTCAAAAGCCAGATACTGTAATAACATACCATTCCTCTCTGTGTCTCTCAGGAGTGAGACAGCTCAGCACAGAACTGCTGAAGGCCAGGCAATAGTCTTCCTCATCCTGCTGCCTCCCACCTTTGCTGAGCTGCCACTGTCTCTGACGGGCAACACAGATTTTGCTTTCAGGAGAAATGTTTCAATAGCCAACAGCTTCTAAGGCTTCCCAGGCCAAACCCTAATTGGTTATCTTAATCAAATGCCCCTTCTTTTTTGGCTCTGTGCAGTTGCTTGTTAAATGTAAGAATCCACCAGTGATCTGCCTTGATCTTTGGAGATGAGAATATATGTTTTTGTACACATATATATATATATATATAAACACAAAAATACATATGCTGCTAAGTGTCTTTTTCCATCTCAAAAGACTTGCATTGAGATGCACAGTGTAAAGAAGCATTAAAAGCACCCGTGGACATATCTTGTTTATTATTTTAGCAACAAATCTGATCCCCATTACACTGAGCCTCCTCTGAAAGGCCTAATGCAAAGTGTCAGTAGCAGAAACCACTAATGCTCTCAGCTCTTGCAGGGACTGGATGAGATAAAGGGCCTTCTTTTTCACATATCATTTTTGCTTTAGCTGTATGTTTCCTATTAAACATATGTAGTGTATTCCCAGCATATGGGTGTTAAAAGAGGATAAATTACCCCCAATGCCACCTTATGAATGTCATTGTGACTTTTTACAGGGGCATGTAGTGACAGGACAAGGGAGAAGGGCTTTAAACAGCCTTGGGTTAGTGGAATGTTCCCTGCCCATGGCAGGGGGTTGGAATGAGGTGATCCTGAAGGTCCATTCCAACCCAAACCATTCCGTGATTCTATGATTATAATTCTTGTGATCTTTTGAGAGTTGGTCTCTGGAGGGGGAGAAGGTGTGGGATTGGACACTGCAAACCTATCTAGCCCTCCTCTTTTGTCCAAACTCCTCTCTCTGAAAGCCAGCCTGCTCCTAACCAGTGAAACAAGGGAGGCCAAAATGGGAATGAGACTACGAGACAGTAACAGGGCAAAAAGTGTGATTGTGTTTGCATGTCAGAACCCCTGGGCAGGTGCAGATGATCCTGGTGGGTCCCTCCACCATTGGGGAAAGCACTGCCTGCGGTGACACTGCCCCCTGGGCTGGGCTGGGCACACGACTCGGCCCCTGAATTTAGGAGCAGGCCAGGAGTGTGGGGAGTGGAGTGACAGCAGGGGTGGCTGCAGGTGGGGACACTCTGGAGAGCTGGGACAGTGAGTGTGGTCTGCTCAACGTGCCTTTCTCTGTGCCCACGGGTGTACCAAACTCCACACACAAATCAGTCTGAACTCCAGGGTCAGCTCAAAGATCTTGTGAGGAGCCAGCTCATGCTGAGCTGCAGGAGGAATTCTGGATACATCGGTGCAGGAAAAGGTATTCCTAAAGCATTTTAAAGGATGGCAGCTCGGAGTTTTATACCTAATTCACCTTCTGGAGTTAAAATCTGGCTTCCACAAAACCCCATTTTCACTCCAAATATTTAAATGGGAAATTGGACTGTGACCTTTTGAGGCTGGGACAAACATTAATCTCAGCATCCTCCTGGACACTTCGAGTGTCCCTCCAAAGCCGTGTCACGAGCTGTGCATTTTGTCCCTAACCTGGACATTCCTTTCATCCCCTCTGGAAGTCGCCTTCCATGAGGCACTTTCTGCCACAGGCCTTGGGTCCACACACCCCTTCACTTCATTGATAATTGCCATAATTGTCAAGCCAGATGAGTTCTTGATTGCATTAAAAGGAATGCCTGCACTTGAGTGGATGTGAGCTATTTTGCTTCCAAGGTTAATTAGTCATGGATTTAAATAGAAGGAAATAATGGATGTACACAGAGAGTGGAAGCACTTTTCTGCCATTATGGTCTGCAAACTCATTATTTGTTCATTCTGTCTGAATGGGAAGCAGCTCTTCTGTTAGCATGGTGAAATGAGTAGGCTTTTTGCCATAAGATTGTTCTGGGTCTTATTAGAAGCTATTTTCTAATTTCTGGAAGAGTGGGTAAGAGCAAATTACTTGAATTTTTCGTATTCAGAAAAGGAAAACAAAGGTAGTTTCCTGAAGAGTTAAAAGGTATTGTTGACGTGGTGGTTTTGGCATTGGCAGAATGCAGCAAATGAATGCTGAGATCCACCTGCACATGATGCTGAAACAGGGACCTGTCACTGGGGAAGGGTCTGATGCAGAATTCCAGCTGGGAGCTGGGAGACACACACAGGAAGGATCTTCCCTTTGTCTTCCTAAGCCCTGTCCCTCCACTGCCCCTGCCATCCAGGTTCCCTGTCTTCCCTTCCCTCTTCCAAGTGGCCTGGTGTGGTCAGGTGTGTGGTGACACCCTCACGAGGAGCAGCATCACCTGGCTGTCACACCTCAGTCCTCTTCTGGCCTCGTCTCTGTTTTATGCTTCCCTGGGGTCATCCCTCCAGTTCCCCCACTCCTTGCAGCACTTTCTAGGTGCAGGCTCTCCGGACTCATTTTGTTGCCATCTGTCCTCCAGGGAAGTCATCTTGACTGCCTTTCCAGCTCTGTGTCCACTGTTTCACCAGGCTTTCCATGGTGAGTTTTTACAGGACAGAAACAGCTCACACACAGGATACAGACTTTGGTTGTTGGAGGATGTGGTGTCTTAGCTAGAGAAAAGAGGAGCTGAAAAACTGGACTAAGAAACAAGAGCCAAGAGAGCTGAAAGAAAGGTCCTTCAAGGAAAGATGGGACCCAATCCAGGGCTCCCACATTCTGTGCAAGAGCCTGAGCCACCAACCACTAAAGAATAGAAAATGCTTTTGTTTGCTGCTTTGGCTCATCCGATTTTGACTCAACTCCACGGATTTCTGGCTGACTTACACTGTGTTTCTGCATTAGTTTTATGAGTAAGCTGTTGGGTGAAAAATATCATCTATGTGGAGATAGAAGTCACAGCATCGCTTCCTACCGTGCCCTTAATCTGACAGGAGTTCCATCTTGCTACTGTATGTGGGAATTGCCACTGCTGCCAACACAAATGCCAGGGGGCCATTCCTCTCATGTCCTTCATGGGCTGGGGAAATGCCTTCTTGTAAACCTGTGCTGTCAGCTGAGCTGACACAGGTTGGATTGAACGTGAGGCAGAACCAATATCCTTTAAAGAAAGCTGCTGTGCCATTAATTGTCACTCTGGTTTGTGTCAGATGCCTGCAAGAAGCTTGCTTGGGTCCTCCACAAACACAACAGCATCTTTCACTCCTAGGGAATAATGCACTCCAGATGTTCCACCCTGGGAGAATTTCTCGCGCCCACTGCAATGCCAAGAGAAAAATAAAGCAGTTCAACTTATTTAACCCAGATCTCAGACTGTCTGTCTGCATCATCTAACTCCATCAAGCTGATGGAGCACATGGGATGGATGGATGGATGGAAAACATGTGGTTCCTATAGACTCCTGCATTTCATGTTGGTTAACAAACCTGGGTTGGTTTACCCAGGGCCATAACAGACACGAGCCTAAACCCGGTGTATTCCTGGCAGGTTCTCTGTGTCTTCCCCAAACCATCAATGCTCAGGCCTCAGAAGACTTTGCCAGTCCTCCTGTTTCAACTCACAGTATCAGCCTGAGGACTCTTATTTACCTTCTTTATGAGCCAGACAGAAATAGTGCCTAAGCTGCCTTTAAAAATTTAAACGGACTGCAATCCTTTTCTGCCTAAATACTTTGTGAGTGACACTGGGACCTCTTGTGTTCATGGCCGTAGCTCAAATAACCACTGTGGTGTTTCCAGGCAGACAGAAACTCGGGGCTTATAGAAGGATTTTAAAGAAGTCCTCTGAGGATGGCCCCAGAGCTGCCCTGCAGGTGAAGGAAGGAAGCTACAGGAACCAAATGAAGGCTGCCTTGCTGAAGGAAATGCCAGCCCCAGCTTCCCACCACTGAGTGGTGATGGGAGCCACTGAAGGGGACCCCTGTGGGGAAGGGCAGGAAGACCAGCTGTGACTGGAGACTGCAGAGTCCTGGTTCTTCCAGCTCAGCATACTGGAAAGACGTTCTGCACTGGTGGCAGGGCTCATCAGGAGCACCAAAGGCAGGGCTCATCAGGAGCACCAAAGGCAGGGCTCACCAGGAGCACCAAAGGCAGGGCTTCAGTGCCAGAGTTCCACTTTCTTTACAGATACGAATAGGAAAATATATATTTTATTCCTGCTGGCCACACACTTGGGAGGAATTCTGTTTCTTACTGAAAGCTCAGTGTTATTTGATAATATCAAGTGTATGACTGACCTATTTTTGACTGGCTTCCCAAAAGATCCTGGCATTCCCTCGTCCCTCCTGGACTGCAGTGTTGAATCCAGGATCCTGACTTCATGGAGGTGCTGAGACTCTGCTTTTACAGTGCTGGACACCTCAGAAGTGATGGGGACATGGTGTTTTGGCATGCTGACTGCTGTACTCCCTTGCTAAGCTCCCAAACTGAAGCTTCAGAGCAGCTGCTCCTCTCTGTCCTCTTACAGGACAGAGGAGAGGCCACCAAAGCACGGTCATCCTCCAGCCTAAGAAAGAAACTCTTCAGAAGATGGCATCTGGTTGCCCATGTCCCATGTGTGCCCCCAACAGTGCCATGATTACATGTGAGTCTCTTGGCACATCCACCTCTCTGCCATGACTTTCTGAGGGCACTGATGTTCTCTGAGGTCTTTCAGAACTGTCTTACTTCCCTTGAGCTGCACAAAAGATGCAGAACCAAAGCAGCATGCAGGAACAATTATTAAACATTGTTAATTAGGATGTGTGAAGATGGTCCCTGTCCCCTTCTCCTTTGAAGCATGAAAGCCAGAGGGAGCCTTTATTAAAGTCAACAAAGAAATCTCAAAGGAAAAAATTCCCTCCTTTAATGTGGTCACACACACCATCCCCTCCTGGTGTGACCTGCCATGTGAGTGTGATCAGGGGCTGTGTCACACTGGGGCACAGGCACACTGAGTGTGATCAGGGGCTGTGTCACACTGGGGCACAGGCACACTGTGCCCCAGCCACGGTGGGGACAGCACCGGGGAACAGTGCACACAGCTGGTCTTCAGCCCCCTGCTTGGACCCTCGTGCTGCTGATGCCAGAAATGCAGCATCTGGGGCTTGCTTTGGATGCATTGTGTATTTTTGGTAACTACCTCTGATTTCACAGGCTCTGTCTCCAAAGCAACCTCTGATGAAATGAGCTGCAGTGTCCAGGGTAACAGCTGGATATCCATCCTGGAGGGTCAACGCTTCAACATTCCTCCCTGGAGAAGTTTGGGTTGTGCATCTAAAAACAAAGCAGAGTCTCACAGCAACCTGATTATGGTGGTGCTGGTGGGCTCAGGGAAGCCCATCAGAAATAGCAAAGATCCCACTGTACTTTGGGAGTTGGGGTAGAAAACCTCCAGATTCGGCTTGGTTGCGTAAGGAGCAGTCACAGCATTACTTCCCACTCACATTCCCAAATAGCATCCTCTTGTAGGCATACATACTTTGTCCTCTTTAATCCCAAATGTCAGAGGCAGGATTGGAGAAATGTAGCTTCAGAATTTTAGCTGTTCCTAAACTCTCACCCACAGGGAAGGGTGGGGTGTGCTGAGCTCTGATGCACAGGGTCAAAGCCATCAGGGCCTTGCACCGAAGCTGTGTTTGCCGTGGGGTGCAGGTGATGAAGGCAGGGCACAGAATTTGCACTCTTGTTGTATGAAAGCTGGAGAAAGTGATGCCATTTCCCCTTCCCAGAGCTGCCCTGTGGGCTGGGGAGAGCAAAGGCTTGGGGGGTGTGACAGCTCCTCAGGGGTGCTTTGGTGATCATGGAGACACAACAGGACAGGCCCCCTGTAAAATTCAGGGAGTGGAGAATCTTTAACCTCACCGACTCTTCAGGAACATCCCTGCTTGTTCCCATCAGAAATGTTTGCCCAAAGGAAACAGTGCAAGCTGGGCTGTTCTTGTCCTGCTCTGTGCCATTCTTTGGGTTGGTCTGACCATGAATTTTAGAGAATTTTGAAAAATGTCCGGATTTCTGCCCTCTCCTGCCGCCATTGTTAATTTAGAAATGGGGCAGCCCCCTCAGGGGGCTCTTCTGTAGCTGGTACCCCCAGCCACATCCCTCTCCATGTCCCAGAGCCAGGCCGTGGGCTTGGATTTCCCCAGCTAAAATTCTCCCCCCCTTTATTTTCTAAACAAGAAAATACCAAAGCCATATGAAAACAAAAGAGTTTCCCAAGAGCAGCACCCGGACACTTCCCTCTGATGCCCAGAGAGCCTGGCACACTCACCCAGCCCTGTGCCCTGACTGCTGGGCAGGCTGGCCCCGTCTGAAGGGGGGACGAGCCAGCAGCAGAGCCTGTCCCCCTGTCCCGTGAGCCACGCTGGTGGCCAGGGCCTTTGGCAGTGGGTTCCTCTCTCACAGCCACTCCTGTCCCCGGCTGGAGGCTCCAGCTGTGGGGCCGTGGCACACGAGGCTCCCCCAGCCCTTCAGGAGCCTGCTGTGAGCACACAATGCAATTGGCTGCGTTTCACACTGTGCCACTTTGGGTGACCTTTCCAGGGAAATAATTAGAGGGAGACCGTGTCTGCCACTGATAATTGACTTCATTAGCTCTGAGGTTAATTTCAGGGATGTGCCCAGGAAGCACCAGAAGAGGCTCGGGGGAGGCTGCCCAGTTAATTACTAATGAAATAAAAAAGTCCACCAGCTCTGTACTCGGGCCGGGTGTGTTGGAGGAGCCTTCGTGGGGCCTCCTGCACTGGTGGAGAGGTTGGGCCCTTGTGCTGCCATCACAGCAGTGCTGCCATCACACAGTCTCTCAGAGAGGGAAGGTTCCAGCCCCTTGTACAGACTTGTTTGGCCACGTTAAGGGATGTGAAGCCCTTTGAAGGGTCTGCAAGGACCGAAATGGTCACCCAGGCTGAGACTGGAGGCCAGGGCTGGCTGCAGCATCAGCCACCACTGCCCAGAGCTTGTGAGGGGCAAAGGGACATCCCTGATGACAACCTGTTCTTCCTGGTGGCACTGGGGGTCCAAAGAGTGGGGGCAAGATGTGCAGGAGGGGAAGCCCCGTGAGCAGCAGAGCCACAGGGCTTCTCCAGGCTGCAGTTGGTCTGGCATCACAAGCACTAAGTGCCACTTTCTGTTTGTCACCAGGGCTGTCCCCACATGGCCCTGGGGGCTTACCCATGGGGCCATGTCCCTCTCTACTGAGGCAAAGAGAGACCAAACCTTGCATTTCCCCCTGGTAAGGCAATGTCTCCTCGTTGCATGGGCAGCATCTCTGCCTTCATGGAGTCCCTTTTCCTTTGTCCATCTGCTTTGGTGTCACCAGATAATTAGGCACTTGACCCACTGACAGCCCCTGTTTTTGTAGCCTTGCTATCTCCAGGCTAGGAGTGGTGGGAGCAAGAGAAATTAAGTCAGAAAAGTGGCTGCCGTGACCTGGCTGGTCTCAGGATGCACCTACCAGCTTCAGGGGGGCTGTTCAGTGCAGACCTACTTCAGACTCACCCTGGAAACATATAATAAATAATATAAATAAAATAAATAAATAAAACCCCTCATTACCCTGTGCTGACCTGTCATTACAATTAGCAACCTTTGGGCCCTTTTTATCTTTTTGTGAACTTTCAAAGGTTTTTCTTCCATTTGTAGCTGAAACTGCACAGGCTTTGAGTTCCCCTCAGCAGTGCTGACTGCCAGTGGGTTTGGTGGGGTTTGCCAAAGCCACGGGCTGGGTGGAGGCACAGGCTGTGTGTTCACTCCCAGCAGCAGGAGAGCAGAGCAGAGCAGAGCAGAGCAGAGTTTTTCAGGCAGGAGAGTCAAGCATAAAGTTGGGAGAGGAGCACTTGGGAATACATTCCCACAGCAAAGAGCTGTGCAGGAAAGAGGTGAGCAGGTCAAAGGAAAAGCATATAAACAGTGCAGAGAGAGAATCTTGTTGGCTGCCAGTGTGTTTACATCTTGCAGGGGAGAGCTCAGCAATCCGTGTGCATCTCTTACAAACTGCAGCCCAGAGTTCCTGTCCTTCCAAACCATAACCCAGGGAGGACTCGCAGGAGTCACGTCTGTATTTCCTGCCCCAGGTTTGGCATTAGGAAGGGCTGTAGGCTGTACCCTAATAAAACAATCAAAGGGGCTTTGTTTGTTTGCTCTGTTTTCCTTTCCTTGGGCACAGAATTCCCTGGGGAAGCTTTCTGCAGTGTGGTGTGGATGGCAGAAAGGTGGGATGTGTGTGAGAGACAGACCTTTCCTCTTGGCCTGAGGGAACCAATTTTGGAGCGTGGCTGGACTCGGGGAGACTCTGTGGATTAAGGCTCAAAAATCCATCATCTGATAAAGTCTGTGGGTTTTAGGGGAGCCAACAGTGTGGAGATAGATGTGCCAGATCATCACAGTGGATATTGGGCATTTTTATGCTCTCGATGTCTTTGGAAAATCCAACTCAGAATTTCCAAGTCCAGGAGCTGCTGTTTTGTTCCTTCATATCCCCATTGTTCAGATCAGCTCTTGGCACTGAACTGCTCCTTTGCCTGTCCTCTTGCAGCAGAAAGTGAATCCTCTAGTGACGGAGAAGAGATTATGCCTCGATGGGGGAAACATACTTTAAGGGGATGTTGGATCATCCCCAATCTCCAGATTTCCCTTTGTGTTTGGGGTCCAGTTCTGCCTTTATTAGTGACTGCAGCTGAGCCAGTGCACGTGGTGTTCCTCCTCTCTGGGCCCTTCGGTGTGCACATCTTATGGGAGAGCATGGCTTCAGTGTCACACTCACTAGAATGTTCTTCCTCTTGGGAAAAGCATCACTGAAATTCAGCATGCTTGAGGGCACAGAGGTCCCACAAGGTTTATTGAAGAGCCTGTGCTTGACACCCAGTTGGTGTAAATCCATCTAGCTCCATGGAAGTTGAAGAGACTACAGTGTGTCTCCCACTAGTCTGGTTGCAGCTCATACCTCTGTGATGGCTATTCCTAAAAGGCCTTAAAGCCATAAAATATTGTTGCTTTCAATTCCATGCTGTAAGATCCTTTTTCTCCTCAAGGCTCTTGCAGGGAGACACGATCGTTTGTTCCCAAACTGGTGGTGGTTTCCAAGTGTGTTCCTGTAACCATTTCCTCAGCAGTGGAGGGGATTGCACCGAGGGGTGGGCTCTGCAGTGGGGAGGGAGGGGGCTGAGATCACAGGGCCCTGTTTCTGCTCCATGAATCAAAGCCTTAAAGTGTGAGCTGAAGGTCCGGGAGGGAGACATTAATGAGTAACAGGCTTCTAGGAAAGATCTTTGGAGAACTGAGTGTTTGATCACAATTAAGGAGGCCTTGTGAAACATTTTCACAAGTACCTGAACACTTATTAATGATCATCTTGGGTTGTGAAGAGGTAAAAGCTACCCCAGCACTTTTATTCGTGACACTCTTTGTGTATCTTTTTTCTACTGTCATTAGTGCAAGTATTGGTTCGTTTGTAATTTGTAATTAGTACTTTGAACAAGGTCTTTTGTCCTAAATCACCCATTGCTTTTCTCCCCCAGAATCTCATCTTTAGCTTTATAACCTCTCCACACAGATACAGCCTTAAATCAACACTTGGCTTCAGGGTAGTGATATTTCTTTACCAGAAAAATATCTGGCACTCCTCCCCAGTGGAACTGAGAACTAGGCTTTATTAAAAATAAGGTTATACTTGGTTGTTTCTCCCTGTGCTGTCCTTGAGCAGTCATACAGCTCTCTGCCCCTTTTTCCATGCCATTTGTGGGTTTCCATAGTGCCAGAGGAGGCACACAGCATATTGCAAAGGCAGAGTATCTGGAATAAATCCTATGGAAAGTGCTGCAGGTTTGCAAGCAGCTGGCTTTGGGACGATTTGAACCTGAAATGAGATTTGCTGCTGAAGGTGCAATGATCGCTTGCAAAGGGCTGGGAATGCCCTCCATTTCTGTGGAGGACTGGGAGACTGCTCTGGCATACAGGAGCTCTTTATTTGTCCCTCCCTGATCCTGCCCAGCTCTTCCCCCACTCTCTCACTCCCCTCCCTTTCGTCCTTCCCTTCGGTCCTGGTTTAACCCCAGCCAACAGCTGAGCCCCACACAGCTGCTCGTGCCCCCACGGTGGGGCAGGGGAGAGGATCAGGAGGGTGGAAGGCAGGAAACGGGTGGATTGAGATATAGACAGGAGGGGCAGTGAAATCAATGACATCCAAGGATTGTTTGGAGTCAGAACTGCTTGTTTCTTGGGTCATGGGGCCCCGGTGGGTGCAGTCTGGACCCAGGGTTTGCTTTGCACTGCAGTTTGGGGTCAGCTCTGTGGTTTTGCCCTAATGCCCTCAGCAGAGGGGTGTTGGGCAGAGCACAGCCCGTGTGTGCTGGGTGAGCCCAGGGAGCAGAGCTGGGGAGCAGGGCAGGGCTGGCATGGCTGGGGGTGAGCTCACCTTCGCCCTGGGATGTTCCTGGGCTTGGCTGGGCCTCAGGGAACCACCACAGTGCAAACCCTCGCCAGGAGGGAACATCTGGAGGCCAGAGCTGTGCTCGGCCATGGATCTTGCACAGAGAGCTCCCAATCCAGGCAAGAAGTGTGCAGCAAATAATAACAAAGAGAAGCAAAGCAGTTTTTGGCAAGCACAGTTAATTAGCCCTTCGTTCCTCTGTTCCCTGGAGGTGAGCTAAAGGAGTTGTCCTCAAAACCAGTGATTTTGTAAGAATGTAAATATTATTTTAGTCGTCTTTCAAGTTACTTGCTCAAACGTCAAGCATGACATTAGTGTGAGAGAGGCTATACTTTCAACTACATTTCCGCTTTCCTTTTTCTGTCTCGTAATTTTTTAGAGCCAACACTATAGACTGTTTCTCAGAACCTTTCTGTTTTCCAGCAGGTAATCTTGTCACTGGTGCTGGGAGGGGTTCTCTTTTTTCTTTTCTTTTAAATCATCTTCAATGTCACTTTATTTTTCCAAGCTCTGAGCAGCAAAGTTGTGACACCCTGTCCTAACTCCAGAGCTCTGCACTTTCCTCACCCCATCTGCCAGGCATGGTTGAACAGTTTGGACCCAGCCCTGAGGTCAGGGCACCTCAACCTGGTCCTGGGTCTCTCCTGTACTCACTCTGTGACCCTCAATGAGTCACACTCTGAAAAAATGTGACTGCAAATTGCAGTAAGGAGGATTTCTTAATCCTTGGCTTGACTGCAGTGAGCTGGGTTACTCCCCCTGCTGTTCCTGGGGAGACCTCTCAGGTTTCATAGCTTGGACCTGCACTGGTGCCCAGTGTCCCGGGGGCAGCACAGGGGATGGGCACTGGTGGGCAGAGCACAGCTGCCTGTCAGGGGCCATGTGTCACCAGGGCTGTCCCACCTCCACTGCCTGCCAGTGGGCTTGGAGTGGTTCTGAGAAAGCCTAAATCTTAAAAAATGAAGGTAGTGAAACTTGCACAGGGTTTTTATTCAAGCCTCAGCTGCTCCGTGATGGTTCTGAGAGAGCCTCAGCTGGTGCCGTGGGCTTTCCACAGCAGCTTTTCTCATCAGGTGCTGAATGGCATGAGCAGATGGATGTCCAGGGCCTTCTCCACAGACAACTTCATTTTCTGCCAGAGTCTCCTGGAGAAATGCCTGTCAGGCCAGGATGCACACAGTGACCGTGGCAGTAAAAGGCAGTCATTTGCAGAAGTACCTGAAACCTGTGTGTGTGTGACAGGAGGCGCAGATGAGACAGAGGATGCAGAAGGCCCCCAGGGCCAGTCAGCTTGTAAAACACATGGAAAAGTTGTCTTCATTTCATGAAATGTCTGCTCTCACAATACGGCCTCTGGTTATTTAGCAAGTCAGCAGAAGCAGAATTTCATGCTCTTGTCTCCTTTGCAGGCACTAAACATACAAACAATCTATACGAGTGGTTTGTTTCCATCATGCCATCATTGCTCATTCCCCTGTACTGGGGGCATTGGGACAAAACAACTGAAATTATCTAATCTGTAGTAAAAGCAAAACCTCTGTAAACTCTCAGCTTTTCTGAGGTGCTGGCCACTGAGCTGTTCTCACACCCCTTGCTAAGAGCAATGCTTCCTGCAGCCCCACATCATCTCAGGGGTCTCCTCCAGCTCAGGGGGGATTAGGGCTGGGACAAGATGAGGGAGAGTTAATGCAAGCCTGGAGGAGCCTGCTGTGTTTCAGCTGCAGACCTGTGGGTGCACTGGGGGCCCTGGGTGCCTACAGAGCAGCCTCCCTGCCCTCTGGGAAGTGCCTGCCCAAGGCAAGGAGGGGGCCCATGGGGAGGGAGAGGAGAAGCTGCAGGAGCACTGCCCACTCCTGCTCCTCGCCTTTCTCAGCAGCAGCAAAGCTCCATTTTCTGCTTTAACATTGTGTTGTCTGAGGGAAAGAGCAATGAGATCAGGTAATGCTGTTACTCCAAAGGATGCTGCTTTCCTTGGGACATGAGACAGGACCTTTCCCTACGTACAAGCCAACCTTTAAGGAGCACTGGGAGTCCATGGCTGTCAGATGGATGGGGTGAGCTGGGGATACACAGCCAGTGCAATTAGGTGGTGTATGACTGGAGGGAATTAGTTAATTCAGGCTTTGATTCTGTCCTTTGAGAAGAAAACGAATGAGAAGACATGCCATTAGAGGAGATGAGTTTTCTTAATCATTGGCTTGACATTCCTGTTCTTTCTGTTGGACACCTTTTATCAGCAGAGATTTGGGTACAGCCGAGGGTGCCAGACAGACACTGTGCTAGTCCTGGAGGAAAACTCGTGGCATCTTAGGTCATGGCTCAGGAACCTCCCAGCAAAGCTACACCAGTGTAAGGAAACCTGGGTGTTTGGGGCAGCCCCAGCCTGTGGGTGCCTTGCTTACTGTGGGGCAGGAGAGGTGCTCCCCGATTTCCCTGCTCCAGCCCAGGGGTGTGGCTGTGAGGGGACACTTGTGACGGTGCAGTTACGGAGGTGGATGTGTCAGTGGGTGTGTTGTGACTTCAAGCACAGTATCTGCTGAAGGCAGCGTGTATTTTCCCCCTGTGTATATATATATTTCAGTAGGCAGCAGTTCTGTGGCGCTGCTCACATCAGCCCACCAGTCCTACCTCCCTCCTGGATAAAAGAGTGACAAGTTCAGCCCTTGGGGAAGACACAGGGGGTGTCTGTGCCCGTTGTTCACCCGTGGTGTTGGAGGTGGCCGTGGGGAGCCTGTCCCTGAGATGGGTGTCAGCCATGGGGTGTTCCAGCCAGCCCTCTGGATCTGTGGTCACCAGGGAAGCTCAGCAGGGCCAGGCTGCTCTTTGAACTGTAAAGCAGGTCTGAGCTCTGGCAGATCCTGTGGCTCTCCGTGTGCTTCTGGCTGAGCTCAGGATGGCACAGGTTTGTACCCCAGGAGAAATGCTGCATGTAAAGGTCATAAATACAGAAGCCACATTCAGCTGGAGGGGGCCCAACCACAGAGCAGTTTTAATCTGTTCGTACCAGGGACAGTCCCTGTGCAGGGATTTGCTTGGTCCCTCTCTGTGGTCCAACAGCTCAAAACAGAGACGAGTATCCTCACTCCCCCGTTTATTGGGAGGGATGGTGTTTGGAGGGGCTGGACAGCAAGGTGTGAGGGGCCATTACACACCCCCAGCTTGGAGGCCGTCCTGACTTTTATGATCTCATTTCCTCATCCACACACAAACGCTTGGCCAAAGCCCAGTCTCGGCAAATGAGTTTTGGTCACCACTGGTTTTAATTAGCAGGAACAGTCCTGTGCAGTGTTCCCAATAAGTGAATGACAAAGTATCAGTCAGTCTCTGGCAGTTTTCTCTTCTTCATCCTGCCAGAGGGCTTTTTCTGAGCCCCAAACCAGCCCCTTGATCTCTGCTTCCAGGAAACCTTTATAAAATTCAGACCAGATTCTTGAGCAAGAACCAAATGTTTCAGCCAGAAAGACTTTTTTTTTTTTTTTCCTTTTGGAAAGGGTGAATGGAGGATGATTAAATCTGAACAGATGATATTTTCAATGGCACGTTTAGCATTTCTCTGAGAAGGCTCCAATGGGCACAGTCTTGCTGTTGTTTTCTTAAAAATATCAGCCAGGCCAATGTGTTGAAACAGGTTCGGCTGTTACCTTCTTTCCTCATGTTTCACAAGTACAAGGAGTGAGTCATGTGCAGGATTATTTATTTGTATTCCAGCACAGCAGTGATGGGCTGTTGTGGGAGGCCCTGCAGAAAGCCCAGCAAGGGAATGGCTTTGCTTTTGAAGAGGATCCCAGCAAAACCCCCAAAGTGGTGGCTGAAATTGCCAGCCCCGTTTCGTGCAGCAGGGCTGGAGGTGGCTGCCCTCCCATGGCATGTGTCACTGCATGGCACTGGTGTGACCCCCTTGTGATGGCCTTGTTGGTCATGGCAGGGAGTGAGCTGAGCTTCTCTGAGCCAAAGGACAGCCCAGTGCTGCCCAGTGAGAGCTCCTGCAGTGGAGCCACAGCTTCTGTGCTGCCCTGAGCTCTGCCAGCATGCCCTGGGGGGTCTCACACCCATCCTGAGCCATGCAGGTGGGCGATGGAGGAAGCCTGACCTACCTGCTGGTCTCTGCCTTGGTTTAGAGTGCCTCAGTGTCCAGCCCTGAGCACAGGGAGAGTTCCAGTGTCTGTTCATCCGTGCTCTGGCTGATGGGGGGTGTGTGTGTGTGTGTGTGTGTGTGTGTGTGTGTGTGTGATCACCCCCGACCCAGCGCCCAGTGTGACTGCCCAAAGACGCTTCTCTGCATCACAGACTGGCTCTCTCCAGGCCTCAGTTAACTTCCCGATTGATGTAGAAACATGAATTATTCATCAAGCCGCCAGTGAGGCCATTAGGTTTGCCATCCTTTGAAGATACCGGTACCTATTCCTATTAGAAGAGCAGAGGAGGAGGCTGCAGATCTAATTGCAGGCAACAAAGTGAGGAAGAGTCCTAGGCCTGCTCTCCTAGTGTGCCTGAAAAGCCTCTCTTTTATAGGGGTGTCAATAGCAATTTCATTCTCCTTTCAGAGGAACAAGTGCCTTTAACCATTTAAACCCACTTAAAGGGACGGCTTTTGTGCTTCGATTACTGACACAAAGCCGAGAAAACCCGGCCTGGTTCTGTGCAGGGTCCCCTGGTGGGGAAGGTCCAGCCCGTGGCCAGAGGGGTCGTGGGTGCTGCTCTGCCCTCCTGACCCCCCCACCTCTCCCAGCCCGGACCAGCCTGGCCCTGCTGAGCCGGGGGGAGGCACTGGGACATGGAGAGGGATGTGGCTGGGGTATCAGCTACAGGCACTGGGACATGGAGAGGGATGTGGCTGGGGGATCAGCTACAGGCACTGGGACATGGAGAGGGATGTGGCTGGGGGATCAGCTACAGGCACTGGGACATGGAGAGGGATGTGGCTGGGGGATCAGCTACAGGCACTGGGACATGGAGAGGGATGTGGCTGGGGGATCAGCTACAGGCACTGGGACATGGAGAGGGATGTGGCTGGGGGATCAGCTACAGGCACTGGGACATGGAGAGGGATGTGGCTGGGGTGTCACCTACAGGCACTGGGACATGGAGAGGGATGTGGCTGGGGCTATCAGCTACAGCAGAGCCCAGAGAGGGCTGCACGGGCAGGACTGGCAGGCTCAAGGCTGTATTTGTTGTCAGAGCTGTGGGGCAGTGCCTCCCACCTGGGGGTGACAGTGCCCACCAGCCACACACCAACCCCACGTTTCTCCAGGAGCTTTGGGCAGCCAACACCAGACTCGGCATCCCAGGAGGTGTTTGCTTTGCTTTCCTCTGCTCGATTTGTCCCTCTCCAAACTGCTTTGGAAAATGGCTTTCTCCAGCCCACAGAGGTCACCTTGCTGCAGAACTCGAGCCCCTGCCCAGGCACAGTGGTTTTCTTTGCTGTACAAAATATTCCAAGAGCTCTGGGCCGAGTGCACAACAGCAGCATTAATAAATAATAAAAGACATCAATAGTTCTGGGGGATTTTAGAGCCACTCCTGTCTTGAGCTCTCAAAACCTTTCAGAAATGTTAATTTGTGGAGCCCTACAGATGCTCTTGCCAGAGTGTTTGAGAGTCGAGATGGGAGCTGGGACATGAAGGAGAGCAGGAACCAGATCATAGCCACATGGAAGGGGCAGCATGATGGTGGTTAGCAGTGTATCACTTGTCTGCCAGGCTGCACAGTAGGAGCCTGGATAAGGAGTGCTGGTGGAGGCAGTTTCTGAGCTATGTTAGGATGTGTCCTGGCTGATACCAGCCCAAAGTGACTGGAATGCTTATACTGCTCCAAAGAAAGGCTTCCCAAGTCCCTGGGTAAGAGGGACAAAGGGAATCCAGCTGGTTTGGGTTTTTCTCTTTCCTTTTAATCAGTTTATTTTAACCCACCTTGGTGGAAAGTGGATTCATTTGGCAAAGGTGCTGCTGTTGATTAAAGTGTCCAGAGCAGCAGACTGTGCCTGCTGAAGGCTGCAGCACCCCAAGGTCTCAGTGAGCCACAGGTGCTGCTCCTGGGTTTTCAGTGGATTGCCTGGAAGCCTGGGGAAGGCACAGCTCAGAGCCACAGACAGAGATGGGAGCTCGAGAAAACAGACTCTGAGGGGGAGAGACCTGCTCAGCAAGGCAGAGCCGTGAGAAGAGATTTGACTCCTGTGCCCGAGTGCTCTCACAGGGAGAAAACACCAGATACACAAGGGCTGCTGAATCTCAGGAGGTGAATCAGGGTGAGCATCCCTGCCTGGTAAAGGGAAGCAAAGAAAGTCCAACAGGGCTTGTGATTTTGGCAGTGGGGACAGTGAGCCCTGGGGACAAATCACCCACAGCAGAGGCTGCTTTGTCTCAAATGCTCTAATAGGCCCTCTTTTGAGATAGGTCATAATCAACACAAGTCATTAATCTTAATGCTGGGGTAATTAAGCTTAATGCAGGGTCACTGAGTGAAAATGAATGGTCTGGGATGTACAGGAAGTCAGATGGGATAATTCTTTGTGGCCTTCCAGTATACAAACAAGCTTTGTAGTCCTACCATGAGCCCAGAGGCTCGCTGTGTTTTACTGTGAAAAGATGTGGGTTTATTAACACCAGAGACCCTTCCAGGCTGCTTTCACAGGAGCTGGAGGATGTTGCTGCTGTGGAAATGGCACTGGAGTTGTTTCAAATGTTGGCAGACCTGCTCCCCCTTTCCTTTCTGCACCCAGAATTCTGCAGGATGTGAAGAGATGGGGTCCCAAGCTGCAGAAAGGGCTGCCTGGCCCTGAAAGCATCGGGGTGATGCCCAGCTGGGCCCAGGGTTTTGGAGGGGGCTGTGTGGGGCGGGGTGGGCAGTGCCACCCGTGTGCCCAGCAGGGGCTGCCCATGAAAGGTCAGGCAGACCCATTTGCAGCAGGAGGGATGTCCAGGGCAGAGGTGCCCCCTGAGCAGGCAGGGAGGCAGTGCTGGGGGCAGGGACAGGAGCAGCCATCTCTGCAGTGGAAATGTCACTGCCCATCCCCTCTCTCCTCTGCCCCTGCACGGCCCCGGCACAAAAACCTCTTGGCATTAGCGACAGAAATGCTTCTCCTTCTGCCTTTGCTTTCTCTTTTGCAACTGTGTTCTTTCTGATTGTATAGCCACATAATAGATACTTTATTTTTTGCATCAGCACTAGTTTCAGCCACATTAGGTTGGGCGACAGAAGGGAGGCAATGTGGATATACAGTTCTCCCCAAATCTGGAGCACATGCAGCCGGCTGGCAGGGCAGGCTTGGCCTCTCATCTGGAAGCTGGAGCTGTGTTTAACAATACAGCACCCACCCAGCATGAAATTGTAATGGATCACGCTCTGCCCTAGGTCCTTGGTTTATCCTTGGTTGACACTGAATGAAAGGACATGCTGTGTGGGACTCAGTAAATCCCCAACCTGCTGTCCCAGAGACAAGTCTTCCCAAGCACACCACGCTGACACACGAGATTAGTGGCTGAGGTGCCCTCAGTGCCAGGGGCAGAAATGGGTCAGCTCCCATTTGGAGAGCTCTCTACTTGAAGGGAGCAGCGAGGCAGCCAGGAGAAATGAAAGGGCAAAAGCCCCGTGTTCTCTGCCTCGAGCCCTGCTGAGATCCACAGGCACTGAGAGCTCAGCAGCTGAACAGGACCCTTTGTGTGGTGGGTATTGGCTTTGTGAATGGCATTTTATTAGAAATTAGGTAAAAAATTAGGAAATGCTGCAGCTTAGGAGCTGCATGTAGCAAGTATGGAACTCCCTGCTACCACCAAAGTCCCTGAGTTTATATAATACATATCAGCCAAGATATTATTAATTAATATTTGGTGATTTGATCATATTGTGAACTTTTCAAATGCAATACCAGTGTCCCCACTGCTTCTGATAACTGAGCACAGCAACAGCACAAATCTCAGATCCCTTCCCCTTTCCCTCTTCCCATTGCCCTAATCAAATCCTTTATTCATGCTTTTTCTGACATACCAGGTTTTCTGGCTTGGTTCAGCAGTGACTAAGTAGCTGTACAGTAACCAAACAGTGCTGTCTTTGTTCTGGCAAAGTGGAGAAATGAGCTGTATAATCCTGAGCTAAGGGAGCTCACAGAGAAGGGAGCCAGGCACCCGCACTGTTGTACTCCGGCACGAGCTGGGCTGAATTTCCCAGGGCTGCCTAGAAAGAGAGCAAAGAAACAAAACAAACTCATTTGTTGTTTTGTTTTGCCACCTCTTAAATGACCCAAATGCCGTCAGAGCTGCCGGTGTTGTGGTGGTTAAAGTGGTGCTGCTCCTCTGCTCTCGTAGGTTTGCTTTGTTTCCTGCACTGGCTCCCCCCTGTCTGTTCACTCTCCCACGCTGCACATGCTCATCCTGCCAGGCGGGAGCACGAGCAGCTCGGATCATGTTCTTTCTCCTGGGTAACATCGTGTCTTCAGCTGGTAGTTTGGACAGCAAATCATCCCCAGAGCTGCACTTTGCTTAGGACAGCCTCCTCTGCTTCTCCTCTCGTGTGGGTCCCTCCAAAGACAGCCCAGCTATACAGATATGCTGGGAGAAGACCTTCACTTCATCTCTTCCTGGGTGTTTCTCAGCAAGTCCTATTAATTCCTCATCCTTGTAGAAAGCAGAGGAAATATAAAGTGTTAACCCTCCTGCCTGAATCCTCAGGGCAAACTGGCATAGCCTGTGTGCTTTCTGTGGGGTTTGGGATGCCCCCAGTGTGCCTGCACCTCTGGGCTGGCCACAATACCTCTGAGAGCGTTTGGAAAGGGACAGGTCACCTGCCACAAGGGTGTGACTGTGCAAGTGCAGGGGGAACAGAGGAGGAGACAGATTGGAGCTGAGGACAAACCTCAGCTCCTCCCTGGAGCTCTGCAGCGTCGTGCTGAGCTGGGGAGCAGAGCTCTGGGTTATTGTGGGCAGCCCTGCCAAAGCTCCCCAGCCATTCCAGGCGTGCAGGGGGGGAATGCAGGACAGGTGCAGGCCAGATGTGACCTGGTTCAGTTGAAGGTTTGTGCACAGACCTGGGCAGGGTTGGTTTCTCTGCTCTCTGCAGTCTGCCCCACAAACTCCTCCACAGCATGTGCCCTAAATCAATACCCCTGGGACATCTGGCTTCTCCAGCCCTCTGATGGTGTGCACAGCCTGCCTTGTGTCCAGCTGTGACTCTGGCCTGGTGGTGTGTGCTCTGGCACGGCCATGTGCTCAGGGCTGGCTCTGAAAGTGAGGACTTCCCTCCCAGGGAGCCCTGGAGCTGCTCCCCAGGAGAACATCAGAGTGGGCTGTGGAGCAGTGAGCTCAGTGGGGAGGGAGGCAGGGCCAGCCTGCAGAGGCATCAGCTGCCCCCAAAACCCCCTGAAGGCTCCTCAGGGTGCAAAGCCAGGTCCCAGAGCTGAGGGGAAGAAAGAGGCACCTGGAGAAGGCAGTACTGAGTTCACAGCTCTGTAAAAGGCTCAGTGTAACCAAGCCTAAAAGGAAGGATTTGTCTTTCAGGCAAGAGTGGGAGGGAGAATTTGGTTTAATCTGGTTTTGGGGTAGTTTTAACCTTTTTACTGTAGTTCTTTATTCCAGGAGTTCATTGCTAAGGACTAAGACATAGTCACTGGGGGTTCTGATGCACCAGGGCAGGGCTTGGGTAGATCCACCTCGAAGCTCTCCAGCTTTGTAAAACCCATTGCCAGATTTATCCCTTCAGCCAGCTCCGGTGGCCTTCTCTGGCCAGCCAGGCCTGGTTAAGTCTGCACCAAGCCAGAACACCAGTGAGCCCAGTGGGGAGCTGGCTGTGGTGGCCTGCAAGTGTGCAGGGACCCAGCAGTGCTTTGCAGAGGGTCCCCAGACTTCCAGCCTGTTGGATGTGTTGCTGTAGCAAACCATGTTTCCCAGATTTTCCTTTATTGGTGGGAGCCTCATGAAACAGGGGCCACCTCCTGCTCTTTCCCATGTCTCTGGGGTCCTCTGGGTACTGCTTTCTCCACCAGGGTGGTTCCCAGTGTTGGTCCCCATGGGAAGAGCCATCAGTGCGGTCGTGACGCTGGAATTCATTACAAGATGCCTGTGACAACTGCAGGAAATAAACAGTGGGAGCAGATGGGCTTCCAGAGACCAGAAATCCCGTTTCTCTATGAACATCCTCAATAATTAGACACATGCAAAAAAATAAAGGAAGGAAGGAAGAAAGGAAAAAATGCCGCAGGCTTGGGCCAGCCTGTGGGCAGAATTGCCTTAACACATGAGTGAGCCTTTTCTGGTGGCTGCCCGTGGGGGGGACCTGCAGAGCTGCACGTGGATCACCTGCCCTGCTCTCTGGTTCACTGTGCTGGTGCCCACTGAGCTGTTGTGTGAAGATTTCCACCCTGCCACCCCAAAGCAGGGTTATCGCTCAGAGCCTCGCACTTCATCAGCTCCGTGCTGTGACCCAGTTACCTGATTTAACAGGGATGTTTTGTACTCATTTTAAGGGCACAGTTGTGAAAAGACTCTATTTGCTTCTTTGATATTGAAGCAGTGATTGAGCCCCCTTCTCCTTCCCCCAGTCCTATCCCACCCTGGCCATCTCTACATCTTGTTATTTTGTGCTGAAATGCCTTGGCTGCAACGAGAATTTTATCCTTAAGGGTGGTACTTGACAATGTGTAGAAGGCAGGAGAACTGGAGAAGGCTCTGGAAGCAGTGGCCACCTAAGGCATCAGGTCTTACTCACAGCAAACCCTCTTGACTCCCAACCTTGTCCAATCTGGCTGCCATGAGGCAAAGGGGCTGTGGATTTGTTCCCTGTCCTCCAGCTGAGGTCCCTACTCAGTCCAGAGTGGCTGCTGCTCTTCCCCAGGGTCATGCATTGTGGTTGTGCTGGTGGAGAAGCACAGCATGGGCTGCTCTTGAGGAACAGCAGCTTGGCATCAGCACAAACAGGTCAGCAGGAGAGGAGCAAAGGTTGGTGCAGGTTGTGCTCCACCAGACTGAGCTGGTGTCTTCGTGTCTTCTTCTTTTAGGAGAGAGATCTCAGGTAGTCCTGAGAGATGTAAAATGGAATGTGAGGGCTCCTGGGGCAGAAGAAGAAGGTGCTAGATGCAGGTGTGGGGTACAGGTTGGACAAGTGCTTGTAAATGGGGAGCCCCAGCTGCTCAGTCAGTGATTTAGGAGACAGGCAGTTACGGCTGCTCAGGGAGTTTTCCCAGCCAGTTTGGATTTTTTTCCTAGAAGGAATACAAGAATTTGATGTGTAAACGATTGTCATGGTAAGTTTCGTGTTTCCCACAACACTTTTGAGTTGTGCTGGAAAATGAAAAACTTCAAACTGAAAACTTATTATTTATGAGAGGCCTGACCATTCTCAGGATAGGGAGTCAATCTTCCAGCCACTTCTTCTGACACTGGTGGGCACTTGCTGATTTCCTGGAGGTGATATTGGTCTCTCTCCCAGATGGCTGAGGCATAGAGTGACACCCTGCCTTGAGCTGAGAGTGTGCTGTCCTGGGTTTGCTCCCTGAGAAGTGGCAGATCACCCTGAAAGCCCCTTGAATTGTGCTCCAGTCCCCACTTGGCCATAAACTCAGACTCAGTGCTTTAAATTACCTGTACAAATGACAGGTGGTTTAAGCAGTTCCTTGTCTGTAGCAGTAAATGAAAACGAAGAGCTCCAAAATATGCAAAGATGCAAAATAATCCTGGCAGGGGGTAGTTAATCAGGCATTAAAACCCAGGGCAGAGTCCAGGCAGAGATTAGACAGTTGCTCTTTAATCAAAGCAGCTGAGCTCATGTGTGCCTGCTAGTAACACTGCTTTTCAACCTGGAACTGGAGTTAGAAAAGCAAGGATTTCCTGTAATTCCACTAATACTATTATTATTTGTGCAATGATCTGGAAATATCCTCTTCAACTGTGGCCCAGGATGGGGTGCTGCCAACCCAACTGTGTGTTCCTGCTGCAGCAGCAGCAGAATGGAGAGATCCTGCCTGGCTTGGGCCATGGTGCTGCTGGAGCTGTGGGGACACATTGCCTGTGAAGGGTGGCAGCTTTGGCAGGCCTTGCTGCTGGAACCTGCTGTGTTGGCCATCGTGGGGATAGTGCTCCTCCTTACCTTCCCCCTGCCTGCCCGAAAGCCACAGCTCCCAGGAGCTCTGGCTCTGTGCAGTGCCCAGACCCTGCCGTGCTCACAGCCAGCCCAAGGGCTGGTGGGTGCTGTGCAGGTGGGAGCTGAGTCCCACAAAGCCTGCCCTCATCCCCTGAGCTGGGGGTGATCCTGAAGTGGCCTCTGAGGCTCCACGACAAAACAGGTGTTGGTGCTGCGTGGCTTTAGCAGGGCCAAACCCCACTGAGGGTGTCAGTGTGAACCAGAGCAGTGCCAGCTGTGTGATGGAGCTGGGCAGATGTGGCAGGGTGGGATCAGCAGGGCCCGGAGCCCTTCGCTGGCAGCACTGAGGGCGGGTTTGGGCTGTGCAGCACTGAGGGTGGGTTTGGGCTGGGCAGCACCGAGGGGTGGGTTTGGGCTGTGCAGCACTGAGGG
>VZUH01000479.1:235293-267817 GCA_013401175.1 Xiphorhynchus elegans | reverse complement strand
AGGGTGGGTTTGGGCTGTGCAGCACTGAGGGTGGGTTTGGGCTGTGCAGCCCAAGCACAGGGCAGTGCCAGGGGGCTGGGGCTTGGCTTTGCCCCCCTGCCTGAATGCCAAGAGGCCTCCCTTCTCCCCAGGCTGCCCCTGGCACGAGTGCCTCTCACAAGGTGTCTGCTCACCGAGCAGAGCTGGGCCTTCCTGGAGCCTCGCTGGGCCCCCATGGTGCTTACTGCAGCCAAACTGGTCATGGCACTGGGAGGGCTGGGAGGGCTGGGAAGGCTGGGAAGGCTGGGAGGGCTGGGAAGGCTGGGAAGGCTGCCAGCTCTGCAAGGAGCAGCACCAGGGTTGCACCCCCACATCCACCTGGCCACTGAGAGAAATTACAGCTCAGACCAGTTGGCCTTTCCTGGTGCCTGGAGAGGGTGAAGTTTTACCAACCAAGAAGGAGTAGTAGATATGGAGCTCATTTTTGGCAGTTCTAGAAGTTTCTGTGGCTTGACTTTTGTTCTGGGTGTGAGAGCAGGTCAGACAGTCACAGGCTGACTCTGTTCATCTCTGGTCTTGGAAACCCTCTTGCCAAAACCTGGCTGCAATCTGTGCCATTTGACTTCAGGCTTCTGTTTCTGTGATGGTCCATTTGAGCAATGGCATTTGAATGAGCTTTGCCCATTGGTTGCTCCACGACACTTCAAGGAGCAGAGAAATAAAGCAACTCCTTTGGTTTCCTCCAAGGGTCCTCAGGGGGCAGTGACAGCTGGCTTGAGAGGGCAGGTACAAGCCCACCTGCTTCCCAGTTTTTTAACTAAACTACAAATATTTCCCTGCTTATTCATCATGGCCTGTCTTTGTCCTAGCAGGAGGATGTGTACCAGGGACATTTCTCATTTTTCAGGATGAGAGAGGCTTCTCTCCATCCTCGCATTACACAGCCCTAAGAATTGCTTGTCAGAGGCACTGTCTGCAGGTGGGGAGTGAGTGACTCCTTAGCTGTCCTGGCACTCTGTTGTAAGTGTTTTCCTTGCTGTTAGTGATCCTCACCACTTTCCAGCTAGAATATTGCTGTATATTGTGGGCCATATGGAGTGCTAAAAGGAAATAAAGCCTCTGGGAACTGGCCATGCACGTGTAACTCCACTGATCTTCATCTTCAAATTCAACAATAAATAAAAGGAGGCAAATTCATTTGCAAGGAGAGCACCTTGCTGCTTTTCCTTGCTAAAAGGCTGTGAAATAAGGAGTGCAGATATGCAGACAGATGAGGTTGCTGCTGGGCTAAGCCAGGAGACAGAGTGATCTTCAGGTGATGTGCTGACCCCCTGCCCCTCTCAGTGCTGATGGGCTGCAGTCCCTGCTCCTTGGTCATTGATGGTATTGCCATCACACTGCAGGCCAGCCACAAAGTGTGCTGAAAACAGGCCAGCCCTAGAAATGGCTCTTCTGGGTTGATTTCTGCTGTGTTAGGAGGAAAACAGGCTATAAAGGAGAATACAAGAGGGGCTGGGACAGGCAGCACAGGGCAGAGAGTGCTGAATGGAAGCAGTGGTGGTGTTACCCATCCCGTGAGGAAGGGCTGCCATCCCCGGTAAGAGTTAGCACTGGATCAGCACCATCCCTATTTTTAACTGTCTCCAGCAGTTTCCCAGCAGCCTGCTTGGCCTGGGCTGTGCTGAAGGCCTGCCCTGATGTTCCTGCCATGGGGGAAAAGAGGAATTCCTGTGCTGGCCCGGGAGCTGCAGGGCATCCCCAGAGCGTCCTGCCTTGCTCGCTGCCTTTTCCAACGCTTCTGTCTGTGTGAAATGAGAGCCCTTCCAAAATGTCCAAACAATTAAAGCTCCCTGGAAGGCAGGCCTGGGTTGTCTTTCAAGAAGGGAGGCTGCCTGCAAAGTTAGCAGTGCCTGTGTTGAGCTGTGCAGCAATGCTTGGAGCAGTTTGCCCTCCCATGGCCAGTTGGAGCTTGCAGCTCCTGCTCTCCAGTGCTGCCACAGGGATTTTCCTTAGCTCAGGTGGATTCGGACTCAGGATTAGCACTGTGCCCCTTGCTTGCATCTCTAGTCCATCCCCAGGATAATGTGTGTGAAAGGGAGAGCAGGGGCTTGCTGGAGCAGAGCACACTCAGGGAAGGTGCCCTGAGCTCCCTTCTCCAGCAGCACCTGCCTCCCTGCAGGCAGTTTTGGCTTCCTGGGGATTCCATGGGCCTGTTCTGCATTTCATGGTTTGGTCACTTGTTTGTGGTTTGTTGAGACTGGTGTGTAAGCTCCAAAATGCCCAGAGCTGCCACACTTCAGTGGGAGCATCTGACAAGTGTCTGCAGGCTGGAACACATCAGATACAGACTCTGGACGTGCCTTCTGCTTTCATAACAGCAGGGAAATGGGCTCAGGTTGTGCTGGGGAGGGGAGTCACCTTGGGCAGGAGGCAGAAGCTCCTCTCTGAAAGGGTGGTGAGGCATTGGGACAGGTGCCCAGGGAAGTGGGGGGGTCACTGTGCCTGGAGCTGTTCAAAGCAGGGCAGACGTGGCATTTCATGGTATGGGTTAGTGGGCCTGATGGGGTTTGGTCAACTTGTTTCACTTTTTGTCAAGGTTTTGCAGTGGAAAACAAGAAATTAAATGCAAACTCCCAATTTCTGCACTTTTTTAAAATTTCTTTCAAAAAAATATTTATTTCCCAAAACTCAGACTTTCAGGCATTTAGGTAGAAGGCAGACAGTGGTAGATTGGTTGATTTCTGCCCCATCTTCAGTGACATCCCAGTAACAACCAGGCATGAGGCTCTGACGCTCCTTTCCTTCACTCACCTCGCAAAAAAATCTTGTTCTAATTTGCCCTTGGAATTTGTTCAGGTTTTGTTCCCCAGCATCTTCAGTAGATTCCAACCCTCAGCAGTCCCTGCAGCCCCTGGCCATCTGCAGTGGCAGCAGTTCCCACCCTGGTGACATACGGTGTCCCCCAGCCCCACCCTCCAGAACTCAAACCCCAAAACCTGGTCCCTGTTCCCAGTTAGCACCAGCAGCATCCAGAGCTGAGTGTCTGGGACTCAGACCAGCCCACAGCTGCTGTGGCAGAGGTGTGGAAAGCCAGATGATTTTAATGACACTGTGTCCACTGGAGTCTCTGGTTTGTGGGAGGTTGGGATCATTTCCTCTTTCTCCCAGATAAAAGAAATGCAGAGTAAGAGAAGTTCCTTGGCCATTGCTGGGTGGACACTTTGAATATCTCATTTAATTTACTAGATAATGATCACATTTATAGAACAGCTTGTTTCAATTTTCTCATTATCACAAACCGAGATGATAGCTTATTTAATGCACTTCTGCACCACTTCTCAGACAGTGAGAAATGTGGAAGGAAAGTCATTCAGGGGAGCATGTGGAGCCCTCTCACAGGCAGGCTGAGGAGCCCCAGGTTTGCAGTGAAGGTTCCTAAGAGGGAGCTGGATGGAATGGAACAATCCTGCAGGATCTGTGCTCCGTGCACTCAGGACACAGGTCATGCTGGAGTTCAGGGGCTCCACCAGATGCCAAGGCTTTTTCTCAGAGACAGTAAGAAGTCTGTGCTGACTGTTACAAGACTGATCTATTGTCTGCTGAGAGGACTGAGGCAGATGATGAATGAGATCAGAGATGAATTTGCTCTAATACTCACATGCTGTATGTAAGAGCACAGGCTGTTTCCGCTGATTCTGAAAGAAATGTAATCCTCTGCCACTGAGAAGGAAATGGGTTTGTAAGGCTGGGGAAGGAATGCATCATAATCCCAGAAGGAGTAGGCAGCGATTTCTGGCACCCGAGGTTTGGCAGGATTCTGAGGCTGAAGTGGAACAGGAGCAGCAGTAGCCAGTAGATTCCAGCAATGGCAAGTGGGGTGAAGGACTCCTGTGGTCCCTTGGCTGGCCCTGGGCTCTCGTGTCTGTTTTCACATCCCTACCCATATAATGGGAGCAAGGTTAATTATCTAATGCTTTCACATGGAAGAGAGCGAGCTCTTGTGCTGATAAACCACCTCCTTCCCTGCTCAAAGTGCACGTAAAGCCCTGCTGTGGGAGAGGTTGGGTCCCAGTTTCACTGTCAGCCACAGAGGAGAATCACCTGATGGCCCAAAGAGGACTCCCAGGGTGCTCTGACATCTTCTCTTTGTTGGTGCAGTGGGACAGGCAGCAAACAAACCCACCACCTCTCCAAATCAGAGCAGGAAGAGTGTGACTGAAGGATTATATCCACATGCACGCTTTTAAGAAACACCACCTTTTCTGAGGGCTTATGCAGAGCCCCTAGTGTAAAGTAAAATTCCTGCTCTTATTTCTGTGGGCTTCTAAAGAAGGAGGTGCACCTGAAGTATTTAGACATGCAGCTGTCTTTGATGGTCTCTCCATAGGACCTTCTGGAGAACTCAAAAGAAAAGCCAGGTGTGTTGCAGGGGGATTTGTTTTTCCAAATAGAAATTATAAGGCAAGGAGAAAGGCTGTCTTTCCAAAAGCAAGGAACTCTTTGGACTCAAGTTGTGAATCAGACTGTCAGTCCTTGGATCCATTATATAAAATATGGGCTTGACCTGTAGCTGTTTAGGAATCATTCTTAAAATACTCTTTCAAGTACCAGCGTCAGAGCTCTGTCTAAAAAGTCCTCTATGATGGGCTGTGCTGCCTTCAGCTCCTACTCATTTTATGCTAATTGCTGACAAGTCGTCATTTGCCAGTAAACCCCTCAGAACACGCTTGGTGCAGATATTAATGACACAATAACTCTGGAGAAGTCACCAAGACTGACACATGGAAAGCAAAGGCATTTCTTTTGAGATCTGACCCCTTGATGTCGTGCTTGTCCGCCTGACACCAGCACAAGTTCTGTGTGTAGATGGTTGGTTTCCATCCGCCAGATCACAGAATACCCACGGGCCTGGCTGGGTTGGGATGGGAGTGCCTGGGCTGCAATTCCTCTCTGGATTTAGGGGAGTGAGGTGCCCAGTTCCCACTGCTTTGGGGAGCAGGCACGTGCCACGTTTCCTGAGGCTCCTTTGAAGAATCCGGGCTGTTCCTCTTGTGTTGCTCATTGCCCTCTCTCCTGCAGCCTCAGTGAGGGCTGACTGTGAGCTGTGTGATGCAGAGGGGTGGCCAAGGTGCTCTGGTGATGGATGGCATGTCACACGTGCCTGGGGCCACCACCCCGTGTGAGGAAATAGCCCCACTGCACACAGGGCCAGCAGGGGAAGCGCCAGGAGGGGCTGCTGGCCAGACCACCTAAGCTAAGGAATAAATCCTCCAGTGCCTTTAGCCCTCCAGACACAGCTGCTGGCCAGTGGGGAGGGGGGAAATTCTAGAGTGAGCTTGTTCCAGGAAGCTTTAGTCTTATTAGTTTTTGGAAGAAACCCAGGAAAAATTCCACTGGAAAGCTGAAAGCTATTATGGCAGGATAGCTGCTAAGTGACTTGCTATGTGCCCTGGGAGACCAGCTGTCCCAACTTTATGAAAAATTAAATAATCTGATTCTCTGGTTCTGTGTCACTGCAGGCCCACTGTAGTGTTTGCCACAAAGGGATCGTGATGCTCAACAATTGCCATCAGATTTCCATTCTTTTTTTATGGGGAGGATGAAAGGGGAAATTATAAATAAAATGGTGAAAATGTAAAGTCTCTTACTGAGTTGCCTCTCCTTGGAGCCCAGTAAGTTGCAGAACGCTGTAGACTTTTCAGTCCTTTCAGTTACTTTATTAGGTAACTCCTGGTATCACTTATGGATGTTTAAAGAGAGGAAGATGGGACTTCTCCCGTCTGCCAGTTAATTAACTGTGATCTTCAGGGCATCAGCACCACCCGTGGGCCTCTCCTTCTTCCTCTGCTTAGCACGACAGCTCCCTGGTGTTTCTGCTGAGCCCTGAACTCAGGGATGCACTCCAGCTGCAGGGGACATTTGGTGACATCCTGTCTGGAACAAGCTGAGGAGACACTTGGGAGAGGAGATGGTGCATGAGGGAGCAGCCAAACTGGGCCTTGAGCTGTGCCTCAAGGGAAGGGGCAGGTAATCAGCTCCTACAAACAGCTCAACCCATAGCGGGATTGAACTGGTCAGGAGGTGAGGAATATGTTCCTCTTCCTTCCTTTTGTTTGGAAGGGGGAGAACTTGCCACTTTTGACAAGCTACAAGCACCTCTGGGCCCAGGGCTGGCTCTGGTTGTGGCTGGAAGAGCATGAGAGGATCCAAAAAACTGGTTTCTGTGACACTCCACTCACCTGCAGTGCAAGTGCTCCGTGTCCTGCCTAGTGAAGTCATCGGGAGGGACCTGCTCAAGCCTCCCCACAGCTCCTACATCTATCCCATACCCATGAGCTTGGCCTGAGTCACCCCCACTGCAGGTCCTGACAAAGTCTCTGTGACTCAGGAGCTCCTGGGAACAAGGTGGCTGGGATTGTTGGCTGGGAAAAACCTCCAAAAAAGGGAGGCTTGCTTCTTGCCACCACCCTGCTGATCCTGGTCTGCTCACAAGCAGGGGTGGCCAAGGGACAACAGGACATCTCAGGGGTGCTTTTAGGCTTAGCAAGGGAAAGGAATGAATGGAAGCAGGGAGAAAACGATGAGAACAGGGATGGAAGGAGCAAAACCTTTTTGTCCTGACAGGCTATACCAAAGCCTCTTCTCCTGTCATCCCTGTCACACAAAAGAGACTTCAGTGCTCACCACAAAACTTCTGAAAGGTGCACAGTGCAGCAAGGAGAGGTTGGAAGGCTTTGTTAAACATGCTGATGAGCAGTGCCTGACACAAATATAATCCCTTCTGCTTCAGAAGACAGGGCATGGTGTTAGGGGAGCAGTGCTGAGCCCCCTGTGCTGTTGGGGGGAATCCTGGGCAGGAGAGGGGCTGGGTTGGTGGCAGAAGGCAAGTCTGTGAGCATGGTAGAGAGCCATGGGCACAGTAGAGAGCCATGGGCATCCTCAGGAGGCACCTGCTGCTGCATCTGGTCAAAGGATGAACTAAATGGAGCTGTGGTGGCCTGAAGTGGCCATCTCCCCTGTGATGTGTGGGTGACTGGGAGGCCAGCCTGCACCTCCCAAACATGGTTATATCATGGTGTTCTCAGCAGAGTGGGCAGCCAGGCTAACAATTAGTCCCTTGAAGTTTCTAACCCCTCCTCTCTCTGCTCTCTTGTGCCTGTTGCTGTTTGAGGCCAAACAGTGTCCCTGTGCATGCAAGGAGCTGTCATAAGCTAGTTAGCACTGACAGATAATGCTTGATTGTACATTATAGCCCATTCCCCCCCCTCCCCATGCCAACTGTACATGTCTCTCCATGCCCAGGCTGTGTCATTTCCGTTTGGTTCCACTTATTCCATCCCTCTTTGGCTGGATTCTCTTCCTCCCTGCCTGCTGAGCACACATGAAACCTGCTCTGTGCCCAGAGCTGTGCAGACTTGCAGGGCTGTGTTCCTGAGCTGCCTCTGCTCCCCGTGCCAGCTGGGCTGGTCACAGATGAAGGGATGGCACAGGCTGGGCGCACTGGGGGCACTGGGCCAGCCAGGAGGAGAAGTGACAGCTTGCCTCTGCTCTCATAGGAGGTGTGGTGTGATTAGCAACAAAGGGCTGAGCACAAATGAGTAATCTCCCTTTCAGCCCCGGCTCCTTCATCTTTCATTATTTAAAAGAAAAATAAAATAAATAAATACATTGGTGCTCCATTGCTGAGCTCCTGGAGGCCACTTAATGTCCCTTTGCACTTGTTGGAACTAGATAATCTTGAAGGTCCTTTCCAACCCAAGCCATTCTGTGGTCCTGTATAGCCCTGCCATCAGGGTGGCTCCAACCAAACCCAGAGCCCCCCTGTGCTCACATTGTGCAAGTGACAGCAGGGACATCCAGAGGTGTCACCAGACACTGGAAGCCCAGGGTGGAGGTTGATGCTCAGTCCAAATCCCCGAGCCCTGGTCAAGAGCTTTGAAATGTCTGAGCACTGTCTCTCACCTGATCTGGAGAAGCAGCAAAGCACGGCTCCAATGTTGAGCGTGCAGGTGGTTTTAGTGTTGATTTGCAAAGCCTGCTGACCACCAGGTGCCTAAAAATCGTTCCTTTTAAGGTGTCCCAGTTTTAAGAACACAAAAATAAAACAACTTAGTCCATTTAAATAATTTGGTAAGTCATTTAAATCTTGCAGGAGTAAAGGCCAAGCTATACAGCTCCTGTTAAAAGAGCGAGCTGTAGAAGTGCAAGGATATACATCCTTCATGGAAAAACCCCACCATTCTCAGATTGCCAGATTTGAAAGGGTTTTGTGTATTTATCTTTTCCTTCCCCATTGACGTGTTGGAGATAAATAATAAGCTGGTAAGGCTGATTATAACAGATCCAAAAATAAGGCTGAGAGATTCCCCGCAGCCCATATCCGACAGGTCTTGTCACTTGGATGCATTTGTAAAGAGCTGGTTTGTCTCTCAGATGACAGATGCTTTGATGAGCTAATCAGCTCATTTCCGTGAACTGCACATCTGTAAAAACAAAGGGGATGAGACTCGAACAAGTGACTAAGCCCTGTTCTTGTTTGCTTTGTCTCACTGCTCCCCCCGTGCCCCGCAGGTGACAGGTGACCTGCACACGGGCTGTGTCCAGCAGGTGACTCCTCAGGGGCTCTGCTCACCACAGGAGCTACAGGGGGCTTTTCCCTGCACACTGGTGGTCTCTGATACCCCAGAACAGCCACCCTCTCCTCCCATGGCCGTGGTGCTCTGCCTTAGGGGGCAGCTGGGCAGGGCAGAGCTGGGGAGGTGACAGCACTGCAGAGTTCCTGGCAGTGACAGATGCTCCTCTGCGTGTTCTGCACCAGAGAACATCCCCACTGCTGGGGGGGGCCACGAGCAGCAAGAGGGTCCTCCTTGGGCTCGACATGTGGAGCAAGTGCCAGCCAGGGAATTCCTCCTTTAGTGTTCTGTGGAATAGAGCTGTGGTGGAGGAGGAGCAGATAAAGATCTTTGAGCTCAGAGAGGAATGTGCCCAGCTACTGAGATGGGTGGGAGCTTAAACAGGAGCTGGGCTGTAAAGCCTCTGAAGTTTGTTTCCTTTTTTCAGTCCAAATACGAATTCAGGAGCAGAACACACTGTATGTCCCCCACCTCCGCCTGTCCAGAGCCATTCACTTCAAAGCAAGAAGGTTTTTGCTCTGAAGTGGAAGTTTCAAAGGAAATTATCAAGTACCTTCTAAACCAGTTTTGCATCTTTGTTGCTGCTTTATCTTTAGCAATTCGAAGTGCTGGGGGTGGAATGTTTTTTGATGCAATGCCAGCAGAAAAGTAAAGCCCAGCTTTAACCCTTGGGGTCCCCTTGCCGTGGCTCTGTACCTCAGAACCACGTTCTGTGGACTGTAGGGCTTTGCACTTCTGTGGCAGATGTGAAGGGAACTCAGGAGTGTGTCCCTGCCTGATGGTGGGCACAGAGCTCCGGGGCCTTGGTTTTGCAGGGCTGGGGTGGCACGAGGGTGGAGTGAGCTGGCAGGAGTTAATGGGGTGCAGCTTGTGGGGTTTGGGGTGTTCCCTCCCTGCTCTGCCTGTGCTGCTGCTTCCAGCTGTTTCCCTTTTCTCCATGCCTGTGAAGTCATTTTAGATACTTGTTCTTTAGTGGTTTGGGTTTTTACTGTAAAAAGCATTTAGCCTCCTCTCCCCTAAGGCTTGTGCTCAAGTTCTCCATGCAGAGGGGGAAACAAGTGTGTTTCTTCCTCACTCTTCAGGGTTCTGTCCCATGGAGCACTCTCTGCTCCAGACTGCTTGGGAAGTCCTGGAGGTTAGAAATTCAAGCTCTGTGCATACAGGGTTTGGACTACGGTCTGGTCTCTCTAGAAAGACTAAACATTGCTAAATTCACCTTCTCTTTCAAAGCTTTCATTCTATCTGCTTTCTGTGAGCACCAAGTTCACATAAACATGTACAAAGCATTAAAGAGGCAATGCAGTCTGTCTCCTTTCCCCCATGGATTGCTGAAGTTTCTCAGTTTCATATTCCATTTCCACCACTTGGGAAACACATACATCATGCCAAGAGGATCCATAAATATTCTTAATCCCTCTTTGCTGGCAACTTTCTCCTCTTTCTAATGCAAATGGGATCCCAGTTCATATGAGAAGCCCCTCTTCCACCTGGTTCCATTGCTAGCAATGCTCACCCTCACCCCCCCCAACTGAAATACCCTATGGTTGTATTTTGAATGTAAACCCACTTTTATTTCATGCTTAGGTGACCTCTACACTTTGAAATCCTTCAAGGGCACCCCAAAATACGCCCTCAGCTTCTCCCAGTTGCCAGGCACTGGAGGAAATCCTGGAGGCTGTTTGGAACAGCAGAGATCGGGGTGTAGTGGAGACTCATCGAGAAACGGCTGTGTTTCAGGAGGGTCTCTCAGGCACTCCCAGCACAGGGGGCATGGGGTGGTGGGGCAGTGGGGCCGTGGGGCAGTGGGGCAGTGGGCTGGCATTGCTGGGGCAGCTGGACACGTGGCATCAGCCAGGATGCAGCTGCAGCTCCCCCTGCCCAGGGCCGCTGTCCCCAGGTGTGCTCAGTCCCTGTCCCCCTCACCAGGCTCCCTCTCTCACACAGCCCTGAGCTGCTGATTTGCCTCTGGGCCCACTGCCATGCCTCGGGCTGCCTGACGGGAGGGCTATTTTTGTTCTTTAGCAGAAGACACTGTTTTCCAAAGGGAGCATAAAAAGAGAAATGTGCTCGTAGGTGTTGAAAGAGCAGTGCTTTTGCATTGGGCTGCACTGTGCCTTTTCTGGTTTCTCTGTTCTTTGGAGCAAACAGGGGCTCTCATCACGGGTTTCAATTCTGGGTCCTTGCAGGCTGGCTCTGTCCACATAACTGCAGTGAGCACTGGTTCTGGGGGAAGGCAGGGGGAGCAGTGTGTGGGGACTCACAAAGCAGTCCCTCTGCTCCCTCAGCCAAGGTTCACCTTTTCCATTTTCCTGGGTCTTCTCATTTCTGGTTTTGGTTCGGCAGCATTCACGCTCTCCTGCACCCCCAGGGTGTTTCTGGAGCCCCAGTGGGGCAGCAGCTGTGCCTGCTTTAAAGCTCATTTCATCTGGTCTGGTGGAGGTGATGGGAGCCCACCCTGCAGTTTGCATGAGGCAGAATGCTGTGCCACATCCTGCCCATGGTGCTCTCCTTACCTGTTCTTGCTTTGCTGCCTGATACCAGAGACCCCTGAGCCCATCCAGGATTGTCCTGGAGGTTGCTTTCGGTGCATTTTTCCCCCCATGCCTCTGTCTTTTGCATGGGTTTCTCCAAATCCTTCCCGTGAAGCATCTCCTTATGCACTGAATTTGGAGGATTGTGGCCTGGTTTCTGCACTATAATGTTTGGATCCATTTGGAGACTGACTCGTTAGCAGCTCCCCAAGCCTCTGGCTGGCCCACTCTCCTGCACCAGCACGCTGCTCCTCAGGCACCAAATGTGCTGCTCTGCTGTGAAATCCTTCCCTGACTCATCCTCCTGATCCTGTTCAGCTGCCCACTCAGAAAGCACACTGTGGGCTGGCTGAGGAGCTCACCCGGGCTGGAGCTGTGCTGCTGCCTTCACCCAGGCGTCTTGAAAGTTCTGGAAGGGAGATGGTTCCCCCACAGCCTCATGCAGAGGACAGAGTTTGTGTCCAGTCTGGCTGCCAGGGAGAAGTGCTGACTTTGCTGACCCAAAGAGGCCATGGCCTTCACGTGCTGGGAGGGTGTCTGGGAAAGGCTGAGCCTGGTGGTCAGATGTTCTCTGCTGCTGCTGGTTTGGATATGGTGAGATCTCCTCTTTTGTTCAGTGCTTTTTGTGAGCTCAGCAAGAACAAGTTTTCAGGAGCATTTGTCACATGGAGGAGAAGGAGCCAGTAGGGCTGTGAGCAAGGATGGGTCCTCTGAGCACCACAGAGACAGAGCTGGCACTCTGTGAATGGCCAGAAGGAAATAAATCCTCAGGAACCCCAGCCTCTGTCACTGCATGTGCAGGGTTATCAAATCTTACCTGCTGTTCAAACCTCATGGAAATGGAAGCAGCATCTTCAGAGAGTTTTGTCTCTGTCATTTCACTTACCACCCATGTGAGCCCTGGTTGCAGGGTCTGTCTCTGTGGAACAACCTTCTAGGTGGGTGGATATTGTCTTTTTCCACTGTGAATTCTTCGTGGCACTGCTGATCTCCTGACTTACGTTTTGGATGCAATTAAGGAAAGCACCATCATCAAACTGTCTGGGAGGGAAAGTGATGAGCAGTGACGGTCTGAATGTGTCACATCAGCAACTTCCTACGAGCTGCTTGCTACCTCCACAGAACTTATTGCAGACAGTTTGAGTTACTCTTTGACTTACCCAAAGGGGAAAGAGTTGCTCAAAAATGAAAAAGGTCGGTGAGGCCTGCAGGGACTGCCCCTTGTTTCTGTGTGGTTTTGGGAGGTCCTGTTTCCCCAGCCTGTAAACAGGACCACGTTCTTACCTGATGGAGGTGGGAAGTGTGTTCAGCACAAGTTTGTCAGGTACCAAACTGCAGAGAGAGATGTCAGTGGGCCCAGTGCTCTTCAGGAAAGCCAAACCACACATGGCAGGCACTGGACAGAGCAGGGCACAGGTGAGGGCAAGGTCAGAGGGGCATGTGCCAGGCAGGCAGCCACCCCTGGGGCACAGCACACTGCCCAAACAGAGGGGTGGGTGCTGCTGCTGTGGGCACAGCACCACTGCTGCTCAGCACCTTCCCCTTCCAAAGGGCTCTGCTCTGGGGGCTGCTCTGGGGGCTGCCCTGGGGACAGGACACTCCCCACCCACCGTGGGCACAGGAGGGGGGCACTGGCTGCGTGTGAGCCCTGTCAGGTGGGAGGGAGAAGTGACAAAGCAGCCTTGCAGAGAAATGTTCTCACTGGTGGCTGTGTTTGCATGCACTTGTTTATTTGAATTAATCTCCAAACAATGTATTTGAGTTTATTTTTTTCATTTTAAATATTATTTAAGCCCAGCTTCAAAGTGACCTCCTCAGGTAGTGGTTCAGATAATTCCTGGCAGAGAACAACTTTTGAGTAAGAGCTGGAGCCTCATAATGAGGCCTGGAAACATAAAGCCATCCCTTCATTCCCCAGGTACCTGCGTGCCTGGAATATCCTCCTTGTGCTCCTTTGTTTGGACTCTAGGAGGGGTGACAGAGTTATTAATTAAAACCATGGCATGCACAAGGTTTGGAAAGGGAACAAGAAATGCAAAAGGAGTGATTTCCTCCTCCTCCTCTCCTTCCCCTGCAATTTATTCTATTCCTGGTTTTCCATGTGATATCTTGTCCCTGCAAATTAACAAACCAACCCACCTCCCCCATCCAGACTTTTTTGAGGAGGTGCTTGGGAACACCTTTTGCTTTGACCTGAATGCTGGCTTTATTTTGCAGGTATGGAGGCAGCAGCAGGGACCCACCCTCGTGCTCCCTGGAGCAGGGGTATTGGCACTGGGCAAATACAACACAGAAACACAGGCAGGCACTAAAGGCCTCTCCTCTCCTGGGGGTCTGAGGGAAGTTCACAGAAACACCTTTCCTCTGGGTTCACAGCCCTCTTTGAGCCCATGATGGCCACGGATGGTGCCTCCATCTGGGCCAGGCTCTCGAAGTGGAAAGATGCAGAGTTAGAGGTGAAGATACAGGTCAAGTCAAGGAGCCCAGTGCTCTCCTCTCTTCTAGACCCAGCTCGGGCCCATTATCCATCTGGCATCCTCCACTGGTCTGCATCCCACAGAAAACCTCCTTTGTACCATCTATTCTCTGCAACCTTCTTGCCACTGTTCCCCAAAACTAAAGAAAACTGCTGTCCTTACTGCCCTGGATGCTGCAAGAATAAGTGCATTGTCTGTGGTGATGTCATTTTTTAAAAAAAATATATTAAAAATGTTTCCTTCCTCTACAATAATGATCATTTTTGAGCTTCCTGCAGTGGAACATTTTCTTAATTGAATTCCTAGTACACTGAACATCTCCAAAAAGCATGAATGGCAGTTTCCTCTTGCTGGCTGCATTCTTCTGAGGGACACTCTCTGGGGAACTGTTCATGAAGCAAAGACCTTTTTCCTCTCCCAGGCCAAGGTTTTACCTCCAGCCTTTGCTGGAGATGAGCTCCTGTGTCTGTCCCAGGGGACAGGTACATCTCTGCAAGAGCTGCTTCACCATCCAGGCACTTCAGCCAACCTCTATCTTTGGTATTTCTAGAGCCTTATTATTAGTAGTATTAGTATCATTATCATCATCATCATCCATTAGTGCTTCCCAAGGTCTAAAGTGCTGATTGAAGTCTAGCAGAGGGCGAATGAGATATAAAGGGATTTGGGTTCCTTTGGGAGGAAAATGCCAGCCCAGCCTGCTCTGAGGAGCCAGTCCCATCCCTTCCCTTTGCAGCCAGGCCTGGCTGTTCATGATTTGCAGTTCACAGTGGAGAAACAGCCCAGGGGCTGCAGGAGCAGGGAGTGATTCCCAGAGCTTCCCCCATGTTGCTGCTGGTTGTGCAGGAGCTGGATGGGACACACATGTATGAAAGAGCTCCAGCTGTGCCAGCCCATTGCACCTGCAGAGCCACACTGACAGCACACAGAGCTTCCCACGTGCTCCTGTGCCATGCTATTGCACCTATTGCACCTGCAGAGCCACACTGACAGCACACAGAGCTTCCCACGTGCTCCTGTGCCATGCTGGGTCATGTCCTGGCACAGAGGCTTTGTCCAGGAGTACTTTGTAGTTGCACTTTGTGCCTGTCATTTTGTGACTTGCCAGGCAAGGCTGCGGATGGAGCACATTCATTTTGAAACATTATTCTTCAGATTTGGCAGACAGATGACAAATTTTTAGGCAAAAACCAGAAGGAGTAATGGGAAATCATCTCCTCTGCACAAGAGGTCTGCATTCTTCCCTCTCCTTGCTGAAGGTCAGTGTTGATCACGAGCCCAGCTGGATCCCAGCTCCAGCAGAACATCTTCCCTTGCTCTCCAGCTACATTATGGTTCCCATTGTCTCTTGCCTCCCAGGACAACAATGTACTGCCCTTGGCATCTTACAAGGGAAGGGAGCCCTCACCAGCAAACCCCTTGGGCAGGGAATAGCCCTGATAAAAAGCTGTGTATGTGCAATGAGAAGATGCCTGCCTCGAAATCACCCTCCATTCCTCTGCTCTCCATTGTAATGTGGCAGGGGCAGGTAAAGCCTCCTGGCTGACAGAGAGCAGCTTTTTCCCCCTCAAAAATTGTCCAGTCCAGCTGTTCAGAAGGAAAGCACCAATTGCCTGCTCTCTGAGGAAATGGAGAACAAGCCAAAGTGCAAGGCATTTCACATCAGCTCTACAAGGCCAGTGTGTGCAAGAACACCTTAAACCTGGGGCTCAACACTTCTGCCAGTAGAAGAAGTTGTAGCAGGGACTGCCTGGACCATTTCACTGTTCAGTGGGGATTTTGCAGAAAATGCAATGGACCAAAGATGCTTTCCCATTAGAGTAGGAATGCTCTCCTAAAACACTGAACATGATCAATACTTCTAACGTAAAATGGCTGCTCAAAAGACCAGGAAGAGTGTAGCTAATTAAGCCCCTGGACATTTAAAATTAGCTTATGTGGCTCAGGGAACATAGCCCAGATCAGTGAGAGCAGAGCACTTTGCTAAAGGCATGTCTAAAACCAGGTGCTATAGAGGGGAACAAAGGTCTAGAGACTTTTCACCTCCCACCCACAGAACAAAACTGTGCCTTTTTGTGGTAATTGTAATGCTTTTCCAATGTCTTTGACTTGCTATGGAGAAGAAACAGGAGAGAGCAAACACAAAATCTTGTACAGCTTCAGTGCCCTATTTTCCAGCTCCCTCCTTGTCACTGGTCACCTGCATGGAGTGCAAGGCATACACTGCACTCAAGGCCAGAGCAGGCCAAAAGCACTCACTATGTTATAGACATGTCCAGTTAGGAACTTAAATTAGGTTGCAGTTCAGTGGTGTGGAGGGTGGCAGAGTAAGGTTTGGTCCCTGCACAGCCCAAGGGATGGAGCACTTGGTAATGGCCCTGGATTGATTGGCCTCTCTTGTCTTATAGACTGGATCCATGGCTTGGTGACACTCAGAAGTGACATCCCACCAAAAAATCAGCCTTCTTAATGTCACAGGCTGAGGTCCTGCTTTAAAAAAAGAAAAAAGAAAAAGAAAACACACATTTGGAAAAAGAATGTACAGCTGAGAGTTTTGGGAGGGTGATCCAACCCCCTGCAGCCAGACAGAGTGCTGTGACTCTTAACTCTGGTACTCTGGCTCAGACCCTAAATAGTTGAGGTCAAGTTATTAATAGAGAAGGTGAGTGACAGATTCCAGATCCTCAAGTCAGGCTACCTCCTGACATTTTCTGTCTGCAAAAATAAGTAGCCTTTCCCTACTTCTAACAAAAATCTCTTCCCTGGCTCTCCTTGACGGTTCCCCTCCTGTCTCCACCTCCAGAGATGTCTGAACAGTATAATTTCCTTTTATTTTTAGCCATCTTTCATAAGGAAAGTATCTCTGTGTCAGATAGGAAACGTTTCCATGAATTCCTCAACAGGCACTTACTGCAGGCAATTGAGGAAAATGAAATATTTAGTGGAGTTTTGTACCTGTGCACTTGGTGACACCGGGGCATCTCCAGGGCACAGTTCTGATGGCACCAGGGTGGATGGTCAGGAGGCCACTCATCTCCCCAGCTCTGATGGTGCTTCTGCTTTGGGCCAGGATTGGATCTGGCCTGAGGGGTGTGAGTGGGTGGGAGCTGAGCTTTGGGCAGTGCTGGCTGCTCCTGGTCCCAGAGCCTCCAGCCCTTCCTACTGGAGAGCCAGTGGTGCTGCCTGGGGCAAAGCTGATGTTTCCACCTGTCAGCAGCACATCTCTGCAAGGCTCTCCAAAGGTCCAGCCATCCCATCTAAGGTCAGAACCACTGGGAATCAGACCCAGAAGCCAGTTAGCCCCATTCCTGCTCTTGCAAAGTGGCCAGAGCACATGCTTTTGGAAGAAGACAACACAGGAGCTCCTGCAGGAGGTCTCCTGCACATTGCTGCCCACCTACATGGCTTTGCACTCAGGATCTTCCTGAGGCATCGTTTTTGTCTTTGCATTTAATAGTCTTAAAGGGCTTTTCTTCCCTGGATTAGCTCACCTCTTCTCAGGCCAGTTCTGTGCTCCTGTTTTGATGCTCAGGGAGACAGACACTGCCCCTGCTCATCCTCAGCAGCTCAGCTGGATTCTGCCTTGGCCTGAAGAGCTGCACCAAGAACATTTCAAAGCAAGTGGAGGAGCAGAAACAGCCTCTCAGTGACACATGGTGAGGCAGGAGCTGATTCAGTTTAACACAGCTACTAAAACCAGCCCTGAGGATCCGAGGTTTTAATTGCAGCCACTTCACAAATCAAGCTCTCTCTTATCAGACTCTCTTATTGTGACTCATCCCTAGCCCAGAGCAAACTGCTGTGGAGATAAAGGAGACAGAGCTCACTTCTCTATGCCTCTTCTCCCTTCCTAACCAGCTAATAACCTCTCCTTCCTGTGTGCTCCCTTCTGGGCTGCCTCTCCTCACCCCAAAGTATCACTGCTTTGTCCCAGGCCATCTCCCAGGTGGTTCATGCATCTCCCAGACTCCTGGGGGAAGGGGGCGTGAGGAATCCTGCTGTGTCCTCAAAATCAAGGAGGCAGGACCCACGTTGTCACTGCTGTCCCCACACGTGGGTAGCAGCCCAGGGAGGGTCTCCTTTGCTGCCCCTGTCAGTCCCTTGTGGGTTTCAGTTGGGAGAGCTGTGGAAGAGTTTTCAGGGCACTGTGTCCGTTTGGGAATCGTAACACCCCTGGAATTTATGAATCATCACTAATCATATTGCCAGGTACAGGCAGGATTACTCGATGTGTGATCTAATAACCCCTAATAACCCCTGGGTGTTTAATCACCTGGGCTGGGTTCTGAGCACGCTGCATGCCAAGGAGCATTAATTGAAGGTGAAACCACAGGAGGTGTTTCTTTCACAGGTCTGTCCTCCCTGGGCTGGGCTAGAGCATCCCTGCAAGGAGCACGACCTCGTGGCCTGGCAGCAGGCAGGGGTGTTTGTCACATCTCAGGAATTCCCTGGGATTTCAACAGCAAGGCAAGGAACTGAGTCTGAAGTCTGCAGGAGAATGTTGTTGCAAGGTGTCCATCGGTGCCCAGCAGCCAACCTGGTCCCCAGAGAACGCTGGAGAGGATCTGCCATCCCAGAGAGGACACAGCTGGGCTGCCCTGTGACTGTAATGCAGCCCTAGAGTTTCTGTGCAGGTGAGTTGTGCAGGATCAGGGCAAGCAAACCTGTACCATTTGTGCATTGTTCATTCACTCCTGCCCCCAGCCCCAGAGAAACACTTTTCCACTTGAAGAGCAGCCTCTGTCAAGAAAATATGAATAATGAATATAGTGAAGATGCCCCTTGGCTGGCTGTGACAGTCCCTTCCTGCTGCCACAAGCACCACAAGCTGAGTGCCACCAGCACAGCGTTATCAACAGCGTTGGTCTAAGCTTAGCTAAACCAACACAGATATCTCTGCTATGTGAGCAGAATTGCATTTAATGGCTGAGGTGCACTTGAAACAATTGCCTGGGTGCCAGTGCCCCTTGGTGGGGTGTCCTGGGTGACCCACACTGTGCCCAGGCCCTGGCAGCAGCTGTCCCAGCCAGCCCCAGCCCTGCTCCCAAAGCCCTCCCTGCAGCCCTTGGAGGGGTTTCAAGTGCAAAGGGCGACATTTCGGCGCTGCCTCCCCCACAGTGTCTCTGCTCACTCTGCTCAGCCTCCCTCCCCACTTGCTGCAGGCCCAGGAGGCTCTGGTGGATCAGCCTGCCCCCGGAAAACTGGGGGGGTGCCAAAATAGAAGCATTTTTGCAGGAGGCAGTGATTTGGCTGAGTGTTTTGCCAGCACATGTCTCTGGGGTTTGTAATTGGTTTCAGCATTTCATGTTTTTCTTTTATTTGGGATTTCGTTTTCTTGTACACAATATTACCAGAGCAAAATATTTTCATGTTTGCAAATATTTTTTTGGGGAGTGGTGGGGGGAAAACTGTGATTTTCAGATACGTTTTGAAATGCCAGGATTCCCTCCCCAGCACCAGTCTCATTTGCTGTCGGCTCAGCGTCAGCTCTGCTTGCACAGGAGTCACTGGGAAAGGACCTGAACATCTTCCCCACTCCTGTGCTTTACTTTCAGGATGGTGAATTATTTAAAATGCTTTCTATGGCTTTAGTCTCTCCCAAGTCCCAGTCTCATATTTCGTTAATATCAGTCTCATAATCGATTCTTTCTTTTCTGGTGGCAACTTGCACCTCCTGTCAAGGGCCAAGGTGCAGCTGATACCTTCCTGGTGGTGGTGGAGAACAGGGCAGAGGAGAGGGCAGGTGGGGTCTGGAGTGAGGCAGTAATTCAGCCAAAGCTGGGGATGTCTGTGACCTTCCCAGCCCAGGGTGAGCTGGAGGAGAGCAAAGCCAAGGGCTGAGTAGAGAAATAACACAAGCCAGCTGAAGCAGGCACTAGGGTTGGTGGACCACAGATAGAAAGTATGGGACAAAACAAGAAAAGCTCTTTCAAGACAAGGAGAAACATTTGAATTTGAAATGCCTCTGTAAATGCTGTTTTCTGGCACCTGGGAAAACGATTCTGTAGCCATAGCAGGAAAGTGAGTGAAGAATAATGCACCCAGTGGCAATTCCTGCAGCTCCTGGCTCAGCAGAGCATCCCTGGAGCCTGGAGCCTGCTCAGGACACTGGAGCTCACACCTCCACCCTTCCACAAGTGGGATCCTGGGTGACCACAAGTGGTGAGATTGGGATGTCATTAAAACAGCAGCCCCTGGGGCAGCACAGAGCCCTGAGCTCCCTGCCCAGGAGGTTCATCGTGCTGCTGACCTGGAGGGAAGGTGCCACCTACTCACTCACCCAAACCACTTCCTGCAGCACCTGATTTTCCCTCACATCTCCCGTCCAAAGAGTGGCCAGAGCCACATGAGAAATGTGGATCTGCTGCTCTGGGCATTGCTGGATCTGCAGCACACGTTGCCTTTGGGGTGGATGCAGGAGCAGTGACACACAGAAGCAGTGATGCCATGGGCAGAAGAGGAGCATGGCCCTGTTCCATCCTGGAATGCACTTCCAGCACTTGGCCAGGCCTAAGAATGCCTGTTGTTCCTGACTGGGGGCTGAAGACAGGCAGAGGCATCTCCTGGGCTGTTTGGAGCCTTCAGTGGGGAGGGCACCACGGCCCTCCCAGCTGCCTGCTGGCTCCTCAGCTTTCTCTGTCTCAGAGAATTCAGGAAGCTGCAGAGATTCTGAGATATTTTTTTCCCCTTTCTTTAAAGCGTAGCTAAAAATAAAGGGAGTGTGGAAACCCAGCCCAGCCCAGCCCAGCCCAGGCAGCAGAGTGTGTAGGTGTTGTGGTGCACAGCAACACCTGGGGCTGGGAGGTGCCCTGGGGGAGCTGGCACCCATCTGGCAGTGTTCTCCTTCTCCTCTTCTTGCCTTGGCACCTCGGCAAAGAGCCCGCTGGACCTGAAGTAGTCTTGTGTGAAAATAGCCTAACGTTGTTCTGCCTAGGAGGAGAAGAGAGCAAGGAGAGGACAGCAGTTCTCAGCAGTGTCTGGGCCCCCTGAGCTGCTGCTGTGCTCTCTGGTTTATTTGCTGACTGAAGGTTGCCAGAGGGGGCTGGTAGAAAACAGGGATGGCAGATGCTGCTTTGGGGTGGTGGGCCAGGATATCTCTGGGGTCTCCACAGGCCAGCAGGCAACATGAAGTGCAGGGGGGGTCACTTCTTGGCCAGCCCTGGGTGCCAAAGGGGGAAGGTTCAATGGAAAGGATCTTCTCAGGTGTCATGAAACCATGGAACCTCAGCTGAGGACCAGTAAGGAAGGCTGCTGGGGCACTTGTCTCCTTAATTACAGATTTGCCATGGGTGCTCAGTGTGGACAAGCCAGTCAGTCCCACAGTGCACCCCTCACTTGTACTCTCCCTGCAAGCCTGTGGGCAGCTCTTGTGGGTTGATGGGGAGACACAGGTCTCCCTGAAGATGGGGGATTTGTAGGGCTTTTGGATCGAGGAAAAAGTCCTAAAACATGTGTGACACTACTGTAGTCCCCTCAAAAGCCCCGTGCCTCCACCCTGCCATGGAGAGGATTGGGGCAGGGGGGGCACTAACATGTTAATCCCTACACAGCCTAAGGCCTGCAGTTACCATGGGTGAAGGGCTGTGGTGGACAGACAGGGACTTGGTGCCATCTGTAATGCAGGAGATGGCAGGATGAAGGGCTGTGCTGGGCAGACAGGGACTTAGTGCCATCTGTAATGCAGTGGAGATGATTGGTGTCTGCTACAAGAAGAATTTGCCCCTCTCAGTTCAGTGAATTGCTTGGTGACACCGTGACCTTGGAGGAGCTCAGGTCCCCCTGTGCATGGCCAGGAGTGGCTGTGCCCAGCCTTGGGGAGGGGGCTGATGGGTGGGGGTGGCACAGGCAGGACAGTGCATGTCCCAGCTGGGGTTTAGGAGCTGCATTGGTGTGCCATGCCCTGCCCAGGGGCACCTCCTGGGCACAGCATCCCAGCCACTGCAGCAACCTGACAGGCAGGGATTCCCTTCTCCTCCCTGCCACCCCCAACACCTCTGGAAGGACTGGAAAAGAGTGGGAAAGTATCCTCAGAGCATGCAGATCAAAGATCCACGAAGCTTGAAGGAGGGCTGAGAAAATCCAGGTGGGAACCAAACAGGCCATGCTTCCAGTGGCAGCTTCCCAGAGATGGCCTGCCAGGGACAGTCCAGCTGGTGATGCCCCTGGACACCAGGCCAGAAACAAAAGCCATGGACATTGCCAAGACCCCACATTAAACCCCCTCCCCTCACCCAGCACCCTTGCTGATGTAAGGGCATGGCTGGAAGCAGTTCATCCCCTCTCAGCCCTTCCTGCTTCTCTGGAGCCAGCACTGGGAGCAGGAGCTGCTCTCACAGGGGGACCCTGCAAGTCCTGGGACATTTCCCAGGGGGATCGGGCTGGGCTGGGTAATTAATCACAGCTTGTCTGCGAGAGGATGAGGAAGTCTGAATAAAGGTGTTAAGGGCTCTTAAAGGCTTTCCTGGTTCACAGAGGGTGCTGCCTCAAACAGATTATCTGGAAATATTATTAGCTGGAGTGGGAAAGGGCTTTTTTCCTCCCCTAGGTTCTTTGCAGCCACCCTCAATCTGCTTGAGCAGTGGAGACAGGGTTTATTGTGCAGGGGGAGGTGGGGGAGAGGTGCTGGCTGTCAGTGGGGCAGCAATTAATGGGTTTATTCCTTTCTCACGGTTCTTTCCTGCCCAACATCTGCTAAAGCCGCAGGGCCCGCTTTGTCCCCGCTCAGCACACAAGGACCAGGGATTGGCACTGAGGGGACCCAGGCCACGAGGCTGGCACTGCAGGGGCTGCCAGGAGGTCCCTGCTCCTGCCAAGCCTCTTTCCCTGTTATCTCACCTCAGGAGGAGGATGTGATTAGTGTTCTCTGCCATGGGATGTCAGCTGAGGAGTCAGAGCCGTGTGCCAAGAGGGGGAAAGAGCTGCCACAGAGGGATGGGGAGTGAAAGAAGAGACCTGCCCCCTTTGCCTCAGAGGAAACTTTCTTTGCAATTCCTCCATGGCCCATCAGCTCAAGTCAAATGCTCTTTTCAGCCCTGTGCTTCTCTCCTGGCAGAAGTGCCCCTCAGCCACGTGTTTATGGGTGAGGGTGGGCTCTGCTCCATCTGCTGCTGCATCTGGGAAATAATTACTGATTGATCCAGCTTTATGGAAGCAACAGTTCTGTTTACCTGTGGCTTTGTCACAATCCTAGCACCTTTGCAGGTCAGAAACAGAGGGTGCCATGAAAGCAGGAGCCTTTTGCTCTGCTGGCTCCAGCTCAGCCCAGTCTCTGCCCAGTCTCTGCCCAGCCCTGTGCTGTAAATGAGCAGCTGTGCCAGGCACTGGGGGCTCGCTGTGGGCACCACTAATGACTCTCTTACAGTAATTGCCCTGAGAGTTCTTCTGAGCTGGGAAATCACCTCTCAGACCAGAGCAGGGATAGAGAAAGAACATGGCTTTGGCCTGAACGATTTTCACAGTTGTAGCTTGGCATCATTTTGGCTTGGAGTGAAAAGCATAAATGTTGAGTCCTAGAAAGGTGATGGAGCAAGGACTGTGAAACTGCTGGTGCAGGGTAGTGCCCTCTCTGCTGCACCTTCCTGGCCCCTCCAAAGCCTGCTAGGCAAGGGGGAGACCCCCTTCATGGAGAAACTCATTTGAAATCCCATGGTCTACAGGGAACATTCCCTTGTGCAGTGCTGCTACTTCTCTCCCAGCTCTCCCTATGTGTTTAATAGGAATTAGACACCCTGAGCAGAGTCCCATGGGCTGCTTTCTTCATGGCTGCACTGATTTCCAACAACTAAGTTAGCCCCAAAGAAAGCATGATGAAAGCAGCAGGTCTCCAGGTCTCTCCTTTTCCTTTACAGAGGACCATCCCTTTCACACACGAAGCACAGCGAGCCCAAACCAGATCCCTGTTCTCCTTAGGGATCAACCTGCAGGGATGATGAGAGAAGCAGGGTGAGTCCCCAGCCCTCTCCAGAGCTGAACTGCAAACCCAAAGACCTCAGCAAAGCCCTCTGAGCCAGCCCACCTCCCAGCAGAGTCTCTGTCCGTTTCTGGAAATAATGACAGGTATGGCAAATGCATTACAAAGAGCTGAGTGACCCTCCCTGCAGCACTGCCGGCCCCATAAGCACTTCCCCAGCTGCTGGGAGGCTGCAGGAGCTCTCCCTGGAGCAGGCAGGCACAGGTGGTGCTGCTGTGTGTCTGGACACAGCCCAGAGCTGGGGGAGCCTGAAATTCCTGGTGTTCTGGAGCCTTCCCCTCTGCCATGGGATGTCTCATCAAGCCCTGTTTCCAGACAGCCCAGTGGCTGTCCCAGGTGGGGCACCAGTTCTGGGCTCGGTGATTTGGTGGCAGAGCAGGGAGATGACCTGTTTCCTCAAGGCAGAAATGTAATTTTGTGTTAAAGTTGCTTTTTCCTCCTGAAAGGCCCTTAAGCATTCACTAAGCTGTTAAGAGGCAGAGGGGGATGTGACTGGCCAGCCTACAAGGCAGGGGTGGGTAACAGGGAAGGGACTGGGCTCATACTGAACACAAGGGCTGTGTCCACACACACAGCAATGCAAGATTTTCCTCCAAAGGGTTCCAGAGAGCATGGAGTGGGCAGGAACCAGGAGGGGAGAGGCTTTTTCATACTGGACTGTCATTACTGTGTAAAGTAAACCAGAAAGCAAAGGGTCAGTGTTTCTGGTCTGCATGCAAGCTTTGAACTAAACCAAGCTCTTGCTTGTTCCAGTGTCCCTTTCCTCCTTGAAGGATGTTTCTGGTCTCACATTTCTGGGGAAGGAAATCAGCCCTGTGGTCAGCAGAGTGTCAGACTGAATATGATAGTGCTTGATAAAGGCAGATTGATGCTCCAGGAGGAGCAGCTGGACAAGGGGCTTGTCACAGGCATCTTCTCTGTGCTCCCCAGCTCCCTGCAGCCTTTAATTCTGCAAAGCAATTTGGGCTGTAGCCACTGGACTGAAGGGATGTACCTGGTAGTCTTGTGTTCTAGTTATGTATAATGTGCCTGATGGAGAAGGGACCAGCCACTCGTTCTTGTCTTGAAAAGCTTCCTGTTGCCAGGGAAGGACCAGGGCTCATGCCCCAGCTTATGTGTCATCAGGAACTCTCCTGCTGTTGAAATTGCACTGGCTCTCTCAATCATGAAAGGCTTATTTTCCCACACTGGAAAATGAATTCAGCACCGTTGGCAAAGCTGGGGGCTGGGAAGTTTTAATTACTGTTTGTACAGTGCTCAGTGCTCTGGGGCTCTGGGGTGAGTGGTGCTGGAGGCCTGGGAAGGGTTATACTATATATTAGCAGTTACTTATGTTTTATTATATATGGGAGCTCTGTGGTCTTGTCTCTGTCTCCTTCCTGATGGCTAAGGTGCTGTGGGGCTTCCTTACTCAAGCAGTACAAATACCCACCTCCTGTCACTGTTACTGCTTCAGGGTAAGAGGGTGGCCCAGAAAGTCAGTGTCCACCTACAGCCAGAATAAACTCAACCAGCATGTGCCTGTAAATACCACTGCCTGTAAATACCCTCTGCCTGTAAATACCCACCTGCCACACAGGGAGGAAGAGCCCTAAAGCCCTTCTCTCATGAGGCTTTTCCCTCTAGAACATCTCTTCCTAGGCAATGCAGCCACATCCTGCATTAACCTTCCTGTCCCCTCCTTGGCCAGAACAACACCTCCTTAATTATAATCCATCAAATTCCTCCTCCTCTACCTGGAAAAAATGGGATTTGAGGACAAGGAACAAATACGGAGTCATAAGTCTCTTTTCATGGGAAAGGAAATCAATCCCGTGCCCTGCTGGGAGCCCTGCTTTGCCTAAACCCTGGCAAAATGCAGTAAGAAGTTAAGGCTCTTAGCAGCAAACATTACAAGAGCCCTGTTAAGCACAGCTCAGGTTTTTGTACTCAAGTGTTCCTGTGGCACCCGGCACTCCACGTTTACACAACGGGGTGATTGTGGCCAGTCACCCTGGCAGGGGCACCCACGGGCACCCAGCGTGGGCTGCAGGGCAGGGGCTGCTCAGCAGCCTCTCACAGGGCACAGCCAGGGCTTTGGGAAATGATTTGGCAAAGAATAGGAGTGATTCGATAATGGCAGAGTCCTGGGAAGGGGCCACATTAGCTGTCAATGAGTGTGTGTGCCCACGTGTGTCCTGCAGGCCTGTGATGGTGTCCTGGCTGAGGTACCATCCCCAGCACAGGAGCCAGCAGAGGGACAGGATGGTGGCTGCTCAGGTAATGAAAGAGCTGCATTAACCCATCTGCTGTGCCCCAGCTAAGGTGGCAGGGCTGGTGGGTGTGCTGCATGGTTACAGAGCCCAGCTCTCAGGAACAGGAACAGGGCACCTGAGGACATCAGGAGGACAGTGCGAGCCTTGTCACACAGCCTGAAGTCTCACAGCAAGTGTCTATTAATAAGCCATGCCCACGCTTCCTCCAGGTATTTACAGTGCCCTTTCTCCCTGTTAGCTTTGAAAACCACAGCTCCCTTTTGACAGAGCAAGTCCTTTTCTTTGAGTGATGCATTTGGTGCCACAAGTGCCTTTGGCTGGGGCTGTGTGTTGGTAAAAACCTCCCTCATTTTGGGAAGTGAACAGGATTTCCCTCTAAAAATGACCTCTGTCTCCAGGTGAGCAGTTCCAGCCTGTCCTCTGGGAGCCTCTCTGCTGTGGAAATGGTGGCTGGCTGGTTTTGATGCTGGCTGAGGAGAGGAGCCACTGAGCCCACAAAATACAGAGGGGACAGCGTCAGTCCAGCCAGCAAGGTCACCCGCCCTGGGCAGGGTTGTCCCAGGTGAATGGGGAAGGTGGGCATTCCCAGGTGCTTGGAAGGGGACTTCTGGAGGTTTGCCAGTGTGGGTGGCCCCCCAGACCCCAGAAAGGTGGCTGGTTTCTTGTCCTTGCCCAGGGCAGAGCTCCTTGTGCCACACTGATTCTTTGGCAAAGGAGCCACAAGTGGCATAGCTGCAAAGTGGGGCTGGCTGTCAGCTGGGATGGCTGAGCCTGGCCTGTGAGTCAGGGTGGGCAGGAAAGGTAAGGAAAGAAGCATCTTCACCCCAAGGAAACAATGGGAAATGAAGTGGAAACTGGGACCTCGGAGTTCCTCTGCCCTTCCCCAAGAGGTGCAAAGGACAGTTCCCGAATTCCAACATCTGTTGTAACTCAGTTGTGCCCTCTGAGAAATGTCTCTTTGCTGTTAGATGTGCAGTTGCTGCTCGAGTGACTTTCTGGAGCTGGGACAAAGGGAAGAATTGTTGGTAATGAGCTATTTATAGAGAAATTAATCTTGACACTTGCATCACTAATACAAGGCAAGGCAGCCCCACAAACTTTCTTACCGTGGTAAGGACAGCACCTGGGGGAGACTGAGAGCCTGGAGCTCCTGTGAGTGGTAGGAGCATGTTGCAGCATTGCTTGGGTGCAAGAGAAGAACCCAGTTTGCCTCACTGAAGAAAGAGCCACGCAGAAACCACAAGAACTCGTTGTTCTGGCCAGGCCCTTGGATTTTGTCAGGATTTTTGGACTGCTCTTTCACAGTTAAAATTCCCGCTGAGCTGCCGTGCTGTCTGCAGGGCTGGCTGGGACTGTGCAGGTAAAGCTGGCAAGCAGCATTGCCCTGGAGCAGCAACCCGTGCTCAGTGAGCCCCCTTGCCTGCAGGAACACGCTTGGCTGGCAGCACAGCACCCCTCCTGGTACATCAGATATCGCACAGTGCCTGAGTCACACCCGAGCAGGACATGGCTCCCAACTTGCTGAGACTAATTGCTCCCAGCTTTAATTAGCCGTGAGATGCTGGAGTGCCCAAAGCGCTCTCCCTGCCCCTGTTTACACTCAGTGCATCAATCCAGTTTGGAGTGAGGTCCCCAAATATTTGCAGTTAGCAAATATTGCTGTTTTGCCATTCCAGCTCTCTGCAATTAGCTGGAAAACACGGGTTTGTATCCCCAGTCATTTCAAAAACAGAAGGGTGGATGCTCAGGTCCCAGGACTTCAGCAGCAGAGCCAGGGCTGTGTGCTGGCTCAGTGTCACCCAAAAAGGCATGAGAGGAGGAGGAGCAGGGGCTTCTGGCACCCTGAGGGTGGAGCAGGGACCACACAGCAGGAGCTGCTGATATAAATGAAGGCTCCCTTAATATATGACTTGAGTCTGCCTTTGCTGTGTGGTTTTTACATATGAGGACACTTTTCCCTTTCCACATCTCCTCCCCTCATATTTCTCTTACTGCTGTGATGACAGCCAGGTAACCGAGGTGGTGTCAAACCAGCCTCCATTCTGATGGTGGCATGAAGGGTCCCAGCCCAGCCAGCTCACACTTACAAGTGCTAGACTTGGCACTTCTTATCTGGCAGCAAATGCACCGAAAACCTTAAAAACAATCTGCATTTTAACCTTGGTCATGTTAAACAGCTCTCAGGTTGCAGTGATGCATTTGCTGGTTGCACAGAGAACTACTGGCAGTTGTTAAATAATTATGTTTAATTTGCAGTAACAAAGGACATGAAATCCATGTTGCATAAACCCAGCTAAAGGTGAATGCCGCTTTTATACAAAAATATACCAGGTTAATTCAACAATCTGAGGTCTGCCAGCCCTCCAGAGGGTTGTACAACCATTTGTATGTGTAGAAATGGATGGGAGAGGCAGCCCAGGTGGGTTCCCGTGTTGGTGCTGGCAGCAGAGAGCTGCAGTTGCTCTGCAGGATGGATGGGTTGGAACATGCCTGGCACTGAGGCAAGCACTTAAAACCTCCAGCTCCTAAAGACTCCTGCTCTGGAGCAGGGCAGGGGAACAACTTGTTTGGCTCGGAGAAATGATGGTGGGGCTTGAACTAATATGTTATTCCTCCCATCCAGACTCCAAACAGGAGCCTCAGCCACTGGGGTGGTCTCCTTTGCCAGGCCTGTGCAGAGCTCAGTCTCAGCAAAGGGCAACCCTGAGACAGGTGTGGAGGAGGGGATGGCTGGAGTGGCTCAGCACGTGTAGTGAGGCCAACACAAGCAGGTGACAGGGACAGCAGTGCCAGTGTGGGTTTCTGGCTGTGTTACAGTAGTGTGAAGGCAAAGGGGGGCAGGAGCAGGAGGTGGAGAGAAGGTGACTCTGCTGCCAACAAGGCAGAGGCCTGGCCCTGCTAATGTGGTTCATCACTGTGATTTGCTCTTTTGGCCCCTCCATCCAGCACCAGGTCCACTTTGGAGGGAGGTGCTGCCTGGTGTCCTGCCCAGCCAGGTGCAATGGTCGAGCTTTGCTGTTCCCATTGTGTGGCACCTTGGAAAGGTGTTGCTGTGTGTGCTGTTGGCTGTGACACTGGGCACTTGAGAGGGTTTTCTCTTCTGCAATTGCCAGAATGGCTGAAAGGCACAAGGTCTGTGGTACCTGGCATTGTATCCTCCATCTGTCTCTGGGCTCACAGAAGCCAAAAAGGGAATAGAAGATTGCATTTAGCCCTTCTCCCAGCATGGGTTAGCAGAAGCAAAACGATAAATCAGGAGACATTTCAGCACTTACCTCCTGTTTTTACAGAAATCACTATACATTACGAGTGCCTTTGCATATTTTATAGCACTTTAAAAAGCCAATGTAGCTAATCTGGAAGTTGGCTTGTTCAGAGAAGCACAAAACATGTGCAGCCATAAAAATCCCTCATTGGATGTCAAGCCATTGCATTTTCAAATGTCTGAAAAGCAATCACTTTTACACATCCAAGGAGTTTGCCTTGACTCACCCCAGCTCCTCATGGCTGGTGAGAACAAAAAAGATCAGCACAGCATCTCGAGAAGTGGTGTTGTGTTGTTGCCACACAGAACAGATATTGGGAGCAAAGGCAGCCTCCATCCAAGGGCTCACCTTCAGAAGAGGTGCAGTGTGCTTTTGTGCAGCTGGGAAAGAAAGGTATTCTGATTGAAAAGGACAGAGAGAATCCAGGTGATGCCAAAAGGCTGGAGGAGTAATGGTCGTGGAGGGACTGGCATCCCTCTGACAGGGAAATGGGGCTCGTGGGGGTTTTGGTGTGCAAAGTACTGTCCGATCTCTGATAGCTGGTGAAGAGCTGGACATTCCTAAGTTTTCTCTCCTCTGGCTCTTACTACTACAAGATCTGTGGGAATTTGTTATTTTTGGAAAAGCTGCTTTTCTTCCTCGATGGATCCAGAGGTTCAGCAGCTATTTGTGGTACAAGATGCATATGTTCATGCCCAGGTACCCAGGGCGGTCACAGAACCCTCAGCCCACAGAAAACCAGGCAGAAAACTGGCCTCTCCAAGTGCTTGATTCAACATCCAGTCTAAGGACTGTTCCCATGTCCCCTTTCTCTTGACACTTGGGCATTTGCTGTGTTTGCTGGAGGGAGGGAGACAAGAGTTGGGCTTAATGGTAAGGTTAATGTTGGGGTTAAAATTGGTTCTCTCCAAATGCCTTGCCCTGATTCAGGGGATGACCAGGTCACCTTGGCCCCTCTTCTGCTTCAAACAACAGCTTGGCCAAGCCTAAGCATGTCATCCACTTCAAACTGGTTCCATCTGTGGGAGGAAAGCCGTTCCCAAAGGAGGAAGGGTCGGGTGTGCTGCTGTGCAGTCCAGCCAAGGGCACAGCCGGGCACAGCCCCCCAGGCCGTGGCAGCCTGGGCAGCTGGAGCAGGGGACAGCACTGAGCTGGCAGAGGCACTTGGTGTATTCCCTGCCTGGAACCTACTGAAGGGAAGGCTGAAATCTGTTGCAGGAGCAAGCAGCCAGGAGCATTGGATGCTGCTGGAAGAGGGAGAATGATTCAGCCACCTGAAGGCATCTCCCTGTAGGAGAATTACCTTCCCTATAAAGCAGCAGGCACTGCTCTTAAGTGTTATCAAGCTTAAATCGGTTCCCTAGGTGACATCCCGGTAAGTGGATTTCCCAATTAAGCACATCCCGATTAAGTGGGATGTACTGTAATTACAGAGAGCTCAGCACTAGGAGCAAATCAGCTCCGTTTGCAGCAGCAGGGCCGGATGGAAGCTCTTCCCCAGTCTGGGGAGGGCTGTACCAGGCATTTCTGTGAGCAGGAACGTGGGCAGCAGGGGATGGGATTGTGCAGCCGCCCCCACCACCCCAGTCAGCGTGTGCCCTGCAGAAGGAGGATGCTGAAGGAAGCCCTGGTGCCACATCTTTGGATGCTCTGAGAACAGGAGCATCCTCCTTCTGAGGTCGCACTCATGTCTCCTGCTAGTCCACAATGTGCTGGATGAAGCCTTTGCTCCTGCCACAGAAAACACCCCTTGGCAGAGAAGGCTGTGTGGATGCTGTGCAGGGAAACAGGGGCTGTTCCTATGGAGGCAGAGGCTGTCAGATGGTGCTGCCCACCAGGCAGACAGTGCAGCCCTTCAGAGCCAAATTCCCTTTGCACAACCCCAGAGAGGTGGTTTTTCTGTCACTGCTCCCTGCCCATCCCTCTGGCTTCCTCTTCAAAGGTGTCCCACTCCCAGCATGAAGCCTCATGGTCCTGGAGTCAGTCTGGGGCTACATAAGCCCATTCCTCTAAAGCTTTGTGGTTCCCTGCTGCTGCTGGGACATCATGGGGGGAGAAGATGCTCTTTGTGGTCTATTAGTGAAAGGAAGAACAGAGGGTGTACTGCCTTGGACAGGTCAGAGCATTTTTGTCTGGATAGGGATATGAAATCTAATTGGGGACCTGGGAATTAACTGGTCAAGGCAGCACTGAAACACTGGATGCAGTGCAACAGGAGGGAAAACCTGTGCCAGGAGGGGGGTGTGGCACAGGAGCATGGCTGCTTTGGAATGGAGCAGGACTCTAGGCCTGAACATGCACCCTCAGACCAGGCCAGCCTCCAGCTCAGAGCCTGTTTTAGCACTCAGCAGGTCTGGCCACTCTGCCTCAGGATCCTTAATTCCCACTTGGCCAGGAGGTGATGTAAGTGCAGTGCAGCCCACCTTCCCTCCAGCCCCTGGTCCCCAGGATCACGCTGGATGGGGCACATGGTGCTTCCAGGGCTCTTGTGCCTCCAGCCAGGATGGCCAAAAAGCTTTTGCAGCTCCCACACCGTGTTCTTCGCTGGGGCTGCAGGGTGGGGAGCACGAGCCTTTCTGCCTGCCAGAGCTGAGACCTTACATTTTTGGGTGGCATGTCACATGGTTTTTAGCTGCAGAGAGAACACAGTAGGACAGCATGGGAGGCTGATGAGCTGCTCCTCCCTTTGAGCAGGTTATCTGTGTGTACATGAATTGGGTCTGTCCCCTGTGGGTGGATTCACACTCCTGCTCGCTGGGCTGAGCCCACAGCGCTGCAGCCCCTCAGGCCCCTCGGTGCTGCCTCCTCTCCTGCTGCTGTGCCTCCCTCTCCCACTGCAGCATCTTCCCTCTCCCACCCGCCGGGCTGCAGTGTCCCCACAGTGTGACAGCCCCACGGGATGGTGTCCCCACGGTGTGACAGCCCCACGGTGTGACAGCCCCATGGTGTGGTATCCCCACGGTGTGACAGCCCCACGGTGTGGTGTCCCCACAGTGTGGTGTCCCCACGGTGCTCCTCTGGGACCCAGCTGGAGATGCAGGGCACTCCCGTGTGTGCAGTGTGTGCGCTGCTGGTCCCCCCCAGGCCCTTGCACCGCTGCCTCTTCCCTACTGCTGGGTTCGCAGTGCCACCCGCTGGCAGAGGCTCCCCAGAAATCCTCCCCTGCAGCCGTTCTCTGCCACAGGGGATGCTCCAAAGAGGAAATGTTATAAGGGTGGCTCTGGTGGGTGCAATTCGTAGAGCACATCCCACGGGTGCTGGTTCTTGGACATCTGGAAACCTTCTGGCACCCCGTTTTTGCACAAGTCAGAGTATGCTGAGCCCCAGGCTGCGAGGTCACCGGGTGGACAGTCCCCTGTCTCGGCTCAGGCTGTGTTTCTGGTCAAGGCAGCTCCCACTGCCTGCCCCCAGCA
>VZUH01000479.1:196013-224044 GCA_013401175.1 Xiphorhynchus elegans | reverse complement strand
CAGGCCATGGGACAGGGCTGTTGGCAGGCTGGATGTGGCTGTGTCCAGGCCATGGGACAGGGCTGTTGGCAGGCTGGATGTGGCTGTGTCCAGGCCATGGGACAGGGCTGTTGGCAGGCTGGACATGGCTGTGTCCAGGGCCTGAATGATGCACAGGCCAGATTCTCCTCTCCACAGAGCCAGGGGAAGTCAGGGCTGGCTCAGGTGAAGCCATGGGACAATCCCCATGTCAAAGCAGCCTGTGTGAGAGGATCAGGTGCCAGCACCCAATGAACTGCACCGTGTGGCCTCCAGCAGTCATGATTAGGCCAGTTCTCAAAAGCAAAATTGGGCTAAATTACAGGCAATGAGGTCTCTCCAGTCCATGTTTGCACTGGTGCTGGGCCTCTGGGGCAGGAGCTGTCCCATGCAGGTGCTGTGACCAGACCTTGCTCAGCCCTTAAGTGCCACATCTCTGGTCTAAAATTTTGAGTGTACCACTAAAATAAAATAAAATATGAAGGGCCTGTGTTGAACGAAGACCTTTTCTGATCTGGGTTGCCACCTTTCTCTGGTACAGTAGATGCCCCATTATCACCAGGCTGATTTTGGCTAATGCAAACTTGGACTAAAGCAAAGCTCCTACAAACTGTGTGCTGGTTCCCTGAGTGCTCTTGAAAGCATCACAAGTGTGGATGGCATTGCCCCATTGTGAGTCTGTTTCTGCCCGTGCTCATGGACCCCTCTGGCCTCAGGCTGACCATGTGCCTCCACCACTCCATGTTTTCTGACAATGGGATGTGAGAAGCCTTGAGAGGGACAGAAAGGCTTTGCCCAGGCAGCAGTAGGAGCCCTTCAGACCTGAAGCCAATAACCATTGCCTGGAACTGGTCCCTTTGGCTCCAGGCACTGCTGAATTTGCTGGTGGAGAAAAACCACTGCCTTGGATCAAAGCACTGTTAAAGGAGACTTCACAAAAGCGAATAGCTAGTGGTCAAGAAGAGCTGCCAGACTCCTGCTTTCTCAGTAACTAATAAAAGTACTTTTTAACACAATTAATGTGATGTCTTGCTAAAGACCGAAGGAAATTGGAATTGAGACATTTGTATTTTGACAGACTATGTGGAAAACTTCTGTTCAGACTGGTAGGAATGAAACCAATAAATTTCTGAAGAAACTTTCTGAATTCAGCCTTCAAGATAATAGATAGGCTGTTCTGACTGTGGATAAATAAACTCTGTTTTTATAAGCGTTTAAAGACCTTTGGGATGACGAAGTGGAACATACTTCAAGTCTCCAAAGATGGGAAGTGGCTTCTGAGTCAAATGCCCTCCCGTGCCAGGGCTCATATTTTAGACTGAGATCACTCTTTTGTGACTTGCTGACAGGTTTTTTGTTGTACTTTGAGGAAAAAAAGGGGAAACGTCCCAGGCTGAAAATAGCAGTGAAACATACCCGAACTGGCCAACCTGTTCCTCAGGAAAACTTCCCAGGGAAGAATAAAGCTCCAGCTGCAGCCTCAGAAACACCGGCTAAGAAAGGGCTCATGGAGCAATGAGTGGGGGAAAAACTATTTTGGATTCTCAGAGCCCCTGCCTGGGCTTTGCTCATCTCTGTCTTGTGGTGAAGGTGAGCACCCACACAAGGAAGGTTTGGTTCCCATCAGGAAGTGCTTAGAGGGTGGATTCCCAAGGTAGGAAATGTGGGAGCCACTCACTCTCTTTTTGCCTCCCCCTCTGATGAAGAACAACCCCCCTTGCCATTCCTGCCCTCCCATTCCAGCCAGTGGCTGCAGCCATCCAGGGAGAGGGATGGGAAGGCTGGATCAGAGCTCCTGGCCTGGAACATCAGGGCAGGTCTGTGCCTTTGTGCCAGGCCAGGCTGTAACTCTGCCAATGAAAGCCAAGGAGATGCCAGCCAGAGCCATGGTGGGGAGCGGTGCTGGAGCCTCAGCACTGACCTTGGTTGGCTTTGTCCTGTGTGTCCATCTGCTGGATGGAGGGAACTGCTGGGGCTGTGGGACACAGGCCCCAGGGATAGGCTTTGTTGGAACTGAATATAAAGCCACGTTTCTGGAGGGGAAAAGAGAGAAGTCACATATCCAGGGTGGAGCTAAACGAGGCTGATGGGCTCTGAATGGATGGGGGAGCCTGCAGTGGCACAAGGGGGGACCACAGTGAGCCCCAGGGTCCAACACCAGGGCAGGGGCCAAGTCACCGAGGGTTAGGGGCACCAGCACATTGCAAGGACTGCTCAGGGCACTGTTTCCCTGGCTTCTCAGTGAGAAAATGAAGGCAGAGCAGGGCAGGGCTTGTGAGGTACAGAGGTGATGGAAATGGGGGAGTAAGGGGATTTAGGAGGCAAAGTCTTATAAGATGGTTGGAAATGGGCACCCAGTTAATTCAGCCTTTATTACTTAAAGGTCATTAATCAGGGAACTAACTTAGCAAAGCTTGCAATGATCCTCCTCTTCTGAGAATGTTTGATCAAGACTGATCCCTCCCCGCCAAAGCAGATGCTTCAATTGATGTGGAAATGAGTTCAGGTCCGAGTTGCCCCAGGGATGAGCCTGGATGGCTGCAGGAACCCCCCCTGCCTTTGAGACTGGATTAGGGACAGGCAGCTTGTCCTTGCCCAGGAGCCCAGGGGGACAGTGGAGGGTCTGGAGGAGGTGCTGAGGCTTTGACTGGGGTGCAGGATCTCCCAGGAAGGAGCAGGCAGAGACAGCAGCATCCCTCTGGCTCAGCAATGGACCACCCTGCATCTCTGCTGCCCCAGCAGCCCCTCCTGGGTCCTGCCTGCCTGCTGGGTGGGTGGGCAGAGAGAAGGAGGGCTCTTTGCTAGCAGGGGGAAGGATTAATCTGCCTGCAGCTCAGCAGCTCACCCCGCTGGCTGCAGGGACCTGTGCTCCTGCCACCAGGGACACCACAGTTGCTACAGCAACTGCAGAGCACGGGGACTCAGCACCCTCCCTCTGCCACCTTCCACCCCCAAATGAGGCAGAGCAGGGAGAGCGTGCCAGGGAGCCAAAGGCACTGGTTGGGATGCGCCCAGCACTCAGGGCTGCTCCATGCTCTGCTCCCCTCCCACCACAGCCAGAGCTCAGGTGGGGCTGCACCCCCAGCAGGCCTGGCAAGCACTGGGGTTCCAGGGCAGTGGGACTGCACGCAGCAGATCTGCATCCCAAGGATGGCCTGGCAGAGCATGGCACTCCTGCCAGCCTGCCCTGCAGCCCAGGCACCCATCCTGCAGGGTCTGGGGGAGGCAGGGCTGGCTCAGCCCCTGGGCTGCTCTGGGGATGGGGCTGCAGGGCTGGGGATGCTGTGGGAGCCCCCCAGCAAGGGCAGGCAGTGGGAGGGGAGGGCTGAGCTGGGCTGAGCCATCCTGCCATCCCCTCACTGCCTAAACCAGGCTCTGTGTGGCTCCCAGCACTGGGCCAGCCTGCCCTCTCCTCACTGCCTAAATCAGGCTCTGCCTGGCTCCCAGCACGGCCATCCTGCCCTCTCCTCACTGCCTAAATCAGGCTCTGTGTGTGTGGCTCCCAGCACTGAGCCATCCTGCCTCCCCAAAAGCTCATGGGTTCCCCTGCTGCTGCTCTCTTAAATATTTAATGACAGCAGGAAGAGCTGTTTTAAGAAACACTTTGAGTGCTTCCATCTGAACAGGAGGTTGTTTCAGGTGGCCAGAGCAGACAAGAAAAAGCTTTAGGTGTTAATTTTTCAGGATTCTTCAGCTATTGACCTGCATGATGATGCAGGCCAGGGGGAAAGGAGATACCTTTTAGGTGTCTGGAGAGAGTAAAGGCTCCTGGGGTCTGTCCTGCATCCTCTTCCTGACTTACATGTCAGTGTACCTTGGTTTCTTATACTAAACACTCGAATGAGGCTACTTTTGGAGCTTTAGTGAAAAATGCTGCAAGTTCACCGGCCCCAGATCTTAGCTGGGCACTCTGCTCTCCTCACTCTATCTGGATGGATCAGGTTTGCTGAGCACCAAGGATATTCGAAGGTGTCCACCTGCCAGAGTCTTCCTAAGGATTTATTTGGGTTCATGAGATGGTTTGAAGAGCCTGGATAAAATCACTGTGGAAGGCAATGTGCTTTAATCCCAGCCAGATCATAAATCAGGCCATCCCTAACACAGATGACTGCTTGAGATGAGGCTGATGTGAGAGGGGAGGGCTGTGCTGCTCCTCCACTGGCAGTGCTGTGTCCCAGTGCATCCACTCCTGCAGGGACCAGCTCAGTTGTTCCTGGTGCTCAGATGTCAGGGCATAGGATGACAGCGGAGCTCATGGAAGTGTTGCCACAGCCCACATTATTATTTTCCTGATAAAATTCATTTCCCCACAGGGCAGCTGTGTCAGGCTGAAACCAGTGGCCTTAAGCACCATTTCCAGGAGCACTGGTTAAACCAGTAAGATGGCCCAGGCCAGCACGTGTGGTGGTCTGTGCTGCTCTGGCTCTTACTGGGAGCCCTGAACTCCCCACCAAACCAGTTTGCCAATCCCAGCCCCTTCCCATGCAGCAATTTTAGGTTTGGGTTATGTAAAAATGAAGGTGTCAGTCATTTCTCTGCCCTGGCTTTGTGAAAGGGCGGCCCAATAATTCATATCCTTAATATCTGAGGACAGCATTCGTGGAACCTTCTATTGCTGCCCCCCAGGATAAGAAGCAACCTTCCAAGAGAGACAGGCTGGCTGCAGTGAGCCCCAGGAAGGGGCATGGAGCTCACCAAGAAGCATTTGCATTAGTGGTTTTGATGGGGATGGGATTTCTCAATTAGCAAGACCTGAAAAGATCCTGGTACAAAACCACAGCTAAAATCAACCAGAAGACACAGACGAGTGGATTTCTGCTCATCTACAGGAAGGAAAAGAGACAGTGCAAGATCTGCCTGGTGCAGAGGGGAGGATCTCCTCTCTGCAGCATCTCTGCAGCCTGGGAGAGGTGAGCTGGCCCAGTGGCTGCACAGGCAATCCAGCCAAGGAAAGGCATGGGTGCTGCAAGGCAGCCCTTTTTGTTTTCTTGGGGAGGTGTCATTAATTCTTTTCCATCAACAAAGCCCTTTGAAGGGGAGATGTGCTACATCAGTGCTAAGGGCTATGAGGTTTGTGTCTCTGGCCTCCAGGTCCCTGGGTTGGAGGAGCAGGAGCTGAAGGCAAGGCTGGGAGCTCCACACCCTACCCACTGTCCTGCCTCTGCAGCAGGGCTGCCCTTTCCTAAAGGTTTGGAAGGGGTTTATGTGCAAGCTCTTTCCAAAATGTCCATACCATGCTGCCAGCCAGGCCTTTACCCCCTCAGAGGGCACAGAACCTGCCAGGATCAGGCCCTGTTGGCCCCTTTGTCCCTCCCCAGCTCTGCTTGGGCAGTAACCTACTTTCTTGCTCTGCAGAAAGAACCTCTTGGATTACGGTGCTGCCAATGAGAGGTTTCAGTCAGGGCCTCAGATGAGCTGCAGGTAAGCAGAGGGTTTAGTGTCAGCTCTTTTGGCAGCTTCTTTATCCTCTCTCTGCTTTGCACAAACAAACCACCTTTGTGTGGAAGTTCCTTTCCCTTTTTAGCCGCAGCATTTGTCAGCACGGCTTCCCAATAATCCTCTCGTGCAGATAAAGGTGAGCCCGAGCCAAAGAGGAGCCCTCACCTCCAGCCTGCTGCCCGCTCGGGTTCAGTGAAGGGCTTTCCTCTCTAGTGCATCTGTTGCCCACGATGGATCCTCAATCCCAAGGTGACAGTCACCCTTAACTCCATCCGAGTCAGCTCTGCACAATGAAGGCACAAGAGATCAAAACCCCAGGCCCTGAAGGGTGGGGGATGATGTGGTATCTTCTTACCCTCATTAGGCTGTTCAGGGCATTATCCACCAAACTCCAGTCCAGGCTACAGGGAGAGAAAGAGGAACTCCAGGTTGCTTGGGCTGCCTCTGTCCTTCACACACTCATTCTCTTTGGCTCCACAAGGCTCTCACACCAACATATCTAAAGGCTCAATCAGTTTATATTAAACACCTCCAACACAAAGCCCTTCAGACCAAAGCCTGACGTGGGCCAGGCTGCACACCCTGTGGGTTGCCAGGACAGGACCCTGCCAGGGATTGGCACTGCCCCAGTTTAACCAGGGAAGGCAGGAGAAGGGGGGACTGGCTGTGCCAGGGAAGCAGCACCTCCTTCCACAGCCCCGTGCCTGCCCTTCCCTTCGGTGCCTGCTGACTTGGAAGCCTTTAACTTGCAGCCTCCTTAAGTGCTTCATTCCTGCTGATTTGCACCATCCCACCCCCAGCAACACGACAGAACTCTCCAGCAGCACGAAGGCGGGTGAGCTGAAATGCCCTTGCTGCTGAGCTAAATGGCATCAGGGCTCGTTTTACTGCTCAGAAATCTTCAAGGAAGCAAGCAGGTTGATGAATAATCCAATTTAAAAATCATAACAGAGGTGCTGGGTAACTGTGTGCAACACTGGCCTAAATTCATACATCAAGTGACGAACCGTAATGAAAAATTAAAGGGCCCTGCATGGCCCAAGTTGGTGCTGTTGGTTTGGCTCCGGGGAGCAGCGACCCCACTCTGGAGCAGCTCTGCCCCTGTCCCTGGTGCCTGCACAGAAATGCTGCAGGAGCTGCAGACAACTTGCACAGGCATCAGTTTTTATCCCCCGCTTGTGGCTTTGAACCCTCAGCAGTGCTAAAACGTGACCTGGGCTCGCAGGGGCCACGTGCAGCCCCTGGGGTGAGCGGCAGCCTGAGCAGCTCTCCATCAGCTGGGGCTCCGTGTCCTCCTAGCAGTAAACTCCTGCTGGACAGTGTTTCAGGGGATTGCTGGGATCTGAGGACAGAGGAGCCTGGCTGGAAGCGAGACAGGCTCCAGGTTTATCCTTGAAAGCCCCTGTGCTGCAGAGCCTGGGGCTCCTTTGGCAGCCTGCCTGGAGGAAGACGTTGGAGGCTGAAGGCTGCCTCGTGCTGTGTGAACCCACCAATCCTCTCACCAGCAGCTAAGTTGGAGATAAATCTCCCTATTAGCAATGCATAAAGCAGGCCAAAATCTGAACAGCTCCTTAGGCAGGAGGTGAAGCAAAAGCTCCAAATGATTTAAAATAAAAGTGCTTTCTGTGCTCCTGATGGGAAAGCGGCTGTGTTGGAGCTTCCCCAGAGCTTGCCTGGCCCTCCTGACAGGAGAGGGTGGTGCTGAGCAAGGCTGTGCTGTTCTCAGCGCAAGGGATGCAAAAACCAGGTAAAAAATAACCCCATCCCAAACGTCAGCAGCAGAGCTGAGAGGGACCAGAAGTGCTGAGCTGCTCCGGAGTTGTGTTAAATAATAAAGCAGAGAAATGAATAAATTAGCTCAGCATCTATTTAGGTCAGCGCTCTGGGCTCCTCGCAGCCGCCTCCGTGTGCCTCTCCCGCAGGCTCCGCTGCTCCAGCACGCCGTGCCCGCTCCCTCCTTGGCTCCTGGCGGGTGTCACGGTGGCTGCACACCTTCCCCTGCCCTCGGGAGCAGCAGCGAGCTGCCTTGGCCATGGCTGGGGCAAAAAGGGCTCTGGAAAAGCCCATTAAAGCGAGGAGCCTGGGCTGAGCACACACGGCTGCTCCTTCCTGGCGCTGCCCCCTCCACTCAGCCTTGCCTGGAGCCACAGGGGGGTCAGTGCAGCTGCCCAGGAGGCACCTCCTGCTCTGCCTGCCCCTCTGCTGTCAGCCTGGGCATCATCCAGCTGTGCTCCATTCCCAGCTCCCAGCACAGCAGCACCTCCACCCCTGCACACCAGCATCCCCCAGGCACCTCCACACACCAGCATCCCCCACTCTGCAGGTGCCCCAGGCTCAGTTGTGTGATTGTAGTTGCTGTTTGTTGATTTGGGGACGTCCAGCCAGATGGACCGGGCTGATTGACAGAGATGGGGAATGAGTTTTAAACCCCTAAGCTCCCCTCAAGTCATGCAAATGCTTCAAGGAAAACAGAACTACTGTGTTGTCCTATATATAGATCTTTATTTCCACATTTCCCAAGCCTGAAAAGCCCTCTTTGATGTCCAGAACATCTCGTGGGTTTCAGCTATAAGCAAGCTGGATAAACACTGCCCAAGATGGAATGTATCTGCACCAGGGGCTGCTCCATTTCAGCCCAGCTCCTGCTGGTGCTCCCAAACCCCGCAGGTCGCTGGAGAAGGTCTCCAGTGATGAGCCCAGGCAGCAGCAACATCCAGGGTGTAGGCAATGGGAAATGAGATGTTACTAAGTTTGGCCAGGCTGAGCTGGCTCCTCGCAGGTCCCAGCCTGTGAGTCACCGCTACGTGGGCCACCAGCACGGCCTCCCCTCTGGAGGAAGCAGTGGAGGTGGAAAAATAACAAGAGGAAACCAGTTGTTAGCAGTGCCAGCTCTGGGGAGAGTGGGAGGAGGTGGCAGGCCTGGAGGGAAAGGTCAGGGCTGCATTTGAGGTTGCTTCCTGATTTTTCCTCCTGCCTTCATGGTAGGAAGCTCCTTATGGGGGCATACTGGTGGAGGATGTGTGGAGGGTCTGGGCTGACCTGAGGGATGGGCTCTGTGGGGAATGAAAGCCTCTGAGGGCAGCCAGGAGTGATGGAGCTTTTGTTTCTGGTCCCTGCTCCCCCATCTCTTCTGGTTGCTGCTCTGATTTCCACTGAGCTAAGCTTGATTACCCTGTCGAAAGCAACTTTTGGCTCAGTGCAAACATTGTAAAAGAAGATGCACTTTGGAGATGTACCTGGAACAGACACATCCACCTCCCCACTGTGGCTGAACACCAGTGCAGAGTGTCTGTTGCCCAGCCCTGCCCTATCCTGGCACTGATGCCCACGTGCAGCCAGGCCAGAGACTGTCACTCGTGCTCTTTGTGCTGATCCTTGGTGACAGGAGCGACACCAGGAGATCCAGACATGAGCCAGTGACTCTGTTCCTTGTCCAAAGCCAATGCAGTGAAAGTATTGATGGGGAAAATAAAAGATTGCAGGTTTCCAGTCTCTTCTGGTGCCTCAGCTCTCCTAACTGGAGTGTCCCAGCAGAGGACACAACCCTCAGCTGCTGTTCCCTTGTCCCTGCCATCAGTCCAGGAGCCCCTGCAGGGCTGTGCCACGCTGGCTCCCCATTCCCCAGGGATCCCTGTGGCTGTGGATCAGCACTCCTGCTCCCCTTTGCCTTGCCAGAACTGCTCTCTTGAACCCTCCAATCTGATGGTTGCCACCAGTTGCCACTGATTTTTCCTCACCTCCTATTTCAAATGCACAGAGCCAGCTTCTCCCTGGCACTTTCCATAAGTCAAACAGTATTTCTTCATGTCTTCAAGGAAATTATAACAACTGCCAGGGCAAAAAGAAGGCACAGCCCGGTAGGATGCCAGGTCAAGGGGGAAACTGCTGTGTGAAACTTGCTGTTCTTCTCTGGAGAAGTCGCCTCTCCGTGACTGGGACTCGCTCTGCCGCTTGGAGCCAGGAGAGGGATGTGTTATGCTCAGGCTCCCTCTAGTGCCTCCTTGTCCTGCTGTTCCAGCTCCTCCGGAGCCGTGTTGGCGATTCGTCCCTGGGGACTGTCCATCACCCTCACTCCCCTCCATCGTCACAGTACCGCCAAGCCCTGATTGCCCAAAAACCTGCCCAAAACACACCACAGCCTGCCAGTGCAGGGACCTCCTGGGGACCTGCCAGACAGCTCAGTCCTGCCTCTGCCTGCTGGGGCAAAGGGAGGGTGATGGAGGTGTCCATGTCCCACAGGATGCTGTCCCTGGCGAGGCACAACCCTGCCCCCAGCAGCTCCACCTCGGTGTGGTCTCCAGAGAGTGAGGCAGGAAGGGTGATGGGTGGCAGTGCCCGAGCTGCCCTGGGACTGGGCAACTTCCCTGGGAGCCACTGGGATGGCCAGAAGCATTACTGCACTCTCCCCACTGCTTGATACCTCTCCACAAGGGAGCAGCTTTTTGGGGTGTCCCACAGTCACTGTCAGATAGCACAGAGCACTCGGCCAGGCATCCTGGCAGGGCTGCTGCTGCTCTGGGTGAGCAGAGAGACTGAGCAAGAGGGAATGGGGGGTCCTAGAACTGTCTCCTGGTACCCGAGGGTTGGCAGCAGGACACTCGTGCTCCCAGCTGCTGGAGAGGCCTCCCGAGTGGCTTTGCCATGTTGTCCCCAGCCACCACTGGCCCCTGAGCAAGCAGTGCCCAAGGCAGGCACCCCAGGCTCCCCTTGCTTTGTTCACCCTTCAGCATTGGCTGTGGCAGCTGCCTGAGCCCTGCTGTGTCTGGGGAGAAGTTTCTCACACATGGCATCTTCCTTAAATGCAACAGAATATGTAATATCAGATATAACAAACCCCAGGCCAGATCCCTTTTGGGGTGGATCACAGTGGTCCCCCAGAAATTAGTGATGTTTTCCTGGTTTGTATCTGCAGAGTTCTTGGTCCGGGCACTGAGCTCTGCGAGTCCCTGCACAGCTGCAGGAATTCCTTACCCCAGGGAGGCAGGGTTAGGGGAGTCTGCTGAAATGGGGTGTCAGCACCAAAACTGTGACAAACCCAGCAGAGATCCCTCAGCACAAACGTGTGTGGTGCAAGGACAGTGACTGAGAGAACACGGCCCTCAAAGGCACTGTGAGATTTTTATGTTAACCTATGGGTTTTTCATAATTGTTTTGCTGCTGGAGTAATTACAATCCTATTTAATGAGCACAGCTCCTTTGATAGAGGGCAATCGGGGTAACATGCACTAATTAAGTCTGTAATAACTAAAAGTATGATTAAAGGTTTTGAACTGGCCAATCATTCCCAGTAATACTGTAATTAAAGACATGGCAGCTCATCAGAGCACAGGACAAATTTAAGGGGTCTTGATCCCCAAGTGGTGCACACAGGTCTTGATCCTGCCTTTGGATCATCCTTTTTACTTGATATTCTGCATTGGTTTGCAGTGATTTATAAACCACCCCAAGTCTGTTACACTCAGCCTCCTAAACCGGATGCTCTCCCCCAGTTTTATTTTAATAATTTGGCTTACAGGTCTTGTATATCAGCTGGGCATTAAGCAGAGCTGCTCTAATCCCCCCCTCTGACTGCTCCTCTGGTGTGGTCCCAGCAGCAGCTGGGAAGGATTCCCAGGGAGCTCCAGCAGCAACAATTGCAGCAGGATACTGAAGGGATGTGGGAAAGAGAGACAAAACCATAAACCAAACCCTTTTGTTTCTTCCTATGAAGGAAGGCTCAGAAATGAGTGCAAAAGATCAAGAGATTTCATCATCTAATGGCCATCTAAATAATCCAAATAATCTAAACCTGGCAGCCTCTTTCTCTCTGCCTTCTGCAATGCAGTGGATGTGTGTCCGTGTGTCTGTCCGTGTGTCTGTCCCTGTGTCCCTGCGTCTGTCCCTGTGTCTGTCCCTGTGTCTATCCCTGTGTCCCCGTGTCTGTCCGGGTGTCTATCCCTGTCCCTGTCCCCGTGTCTGTCCCTGTGTCTGTGTCCCTGTGCCTGTCCCCGTGTCTGTCCCCGTGTCTGTCCGGGTGTCCCCGCACGGCCCCTCAGCCCGGGCCGCCATGGCAGGACCTGTTGCCGGGGGGACACTTTGGCGGGCGCACCGTTCCGGGAGGGGAACAGCAGCGGCTGCGGCCCGGCCCGCCGCGGGGTGTTGCGGGCCCTCCCGGGGCCGGTGCGGGGTCGGTGCGGGGCCGGTGCGGTGCGGGGAGGGCGGCGGTGCGGGGAGGGCAGCGGGGAGCGGCGAGCGGGGAGCCTGCCGGGCGGAACCACCGTCGGGCGGAACCAACCACCGCGGGGCGCGGCGTTCCGGCCGGCCCCGTTTCCCGGCAGCGCCCGCGGTGCGCCGTCTCTTCCGGCGCGGCGGCGGCAGTGGCGGAGGGCCTGCGGTGAGGGCGGGCCTGGGCCGGGCCCATCCGGGGCCATCCGAACCCATCCGAGCCCCGCGGGGGCCGGGCCGGGCCGCGGGCTGTCGGGAGGGCCGGTGTGCGGGGCCGGGGCTGCCCCTGCCCGGCCCGGCTGAGCCGTGTGTGTTTCTCCCGCAGGTGCGACCATGGCCAAGTCCAAGAACCACACGACGCACAACCAGTGTGAGCGGGGCCCGGGGGCTCGGGGGGGCTGCAGCGACCGGGGCGTGCGGGGCGAGGAGGGTGGGGTGGTTGGGAAGGGCTCAGTTGGGCTCGGGGTGCAGTTCATACAGAATCGGGGAAAAGGCGCGTTTCGCGTTTGAAACGGCCTCTTCTCAACAGGACGGGAGGGCACAGTCCTGAGCTCTGTGTGGGAGGTTTAGGTTGGGCATTAGGAGGAGGAATTTCCCCACGGAAAGGGGGCTCGGCCATTGGGATGGGCTGCCCCGGGAGGCGCTGCGATCACCGGCCCTGGAGCTGGAAGGGAGGGCTGGATGGGGCACCTGGGGCCGTGCTCTGTGGACAGGGTGTGTTTGGTCAGGGGTTGGGCTCGGTGGTCCCAGAGGTGTTCCCAGGCTGATCCTGGGAGGGTCATCACGCACTGGGCATGGGGAGGGAATCTCTTACGATAGCAGTGACGGGACAAGGGGCAATGGCTTCGCACGGGCAGAGGGGAGGTTTGGGTTGGATGCTGGGACGGAATCCCTCCCTGGGAGGGTGGGCAGGCCCTGGCACAGGTGCCCAGAGAAGCCGTGGCTGCCCCTGGATCCCTGGGACTGTCCCAGGCCGGGTTGGACAGGGCTTGGAACACCCTGGTCTATGGAAGGTGTCCCTGCCCGTGGCGGGGGGAATGAGATGATGTGTAAGGTCCTTCCTGGTTCTCTGGTGCTACTGGATGGTGCTCAGTCTGACTCTGTGCCATCCAGAGATGGCCACGGTGATAAAACAGTTCTTGTTTGGGGTGTTCTCCTCAGTGCTGTAGCTCAGCAAAGGCCACAGGGGGGTGACAGGGCCCTCTGACACCGACCACGAGGGCTTGAGCTCCTCATGGCTGAGGCCTTCTGGTGTGCTGGTGGTGCTGCCCTTGCTGTGCCATTAGTGAATGAGGAGCCTGAAATCTTTGGATTGGAAAGCCCTGCAATGCCAAGAGCACTGTGCAGAGGGGCAGCAATAGAGGTGTGTTCTTACCATTTGAATTTAGTTGGGATAGGAAGCGTTTGAAAATTTTCTGTTCCACATGGTGTTGACACTCAGGTGCTCCTAAAAGGAAGCTGGTGCAGCTGCTTAATAGTGGCAAAATTTGTATTTTAAGTAATTTTCTTGTTCTCCATGTAGCCCGTAAGTGGCACAGAAATGGCATCAAGAAACCCAGATCCCATCGATACGAATCTCTCAAAGGGGTGAGTATTTCTGCTGGTGTCCCCAGGCTCTTGAGCCACTGAGGCTTAGCCATGAAAAAAGTACAGTATTTGCTTTATTTGGTTTCACTTACATCTTCTGCCTGCCTTACATGCAGCTGTGATATTTCTAACCCACATGAAATCTGCCCCTGTGTGTCTGCAAAACTGCATTTTAGTTCCTGGCCAGTTTTGTGTGTGTCTGCTCTGCTGGGCCTCACTGAGTGCTGCTTCCAGGGAAACCAGCACTGTTCAGCTGGATGGCTCCTCTTGATTCTCACTGTTTCCTTCTCTGTACCCTTCAGTATTGTGCTCATCCAGAGAACTGCCACGCACAAAATGAGAAGAATTGGCATTTCTGGGCAAAACCCACGAGAGTGAGAGGATACAGCTTTTTGCTGAGATTATCCAAGTGATACAATGGGATCTTTTTTATACACTTGAAAGTGAGAACAGGATGTGGGCAGATTTGTGACTCTGTTTGCTTTGTAGATGTGATGATGAGGTTTTTGGATGTCTTGTCTTCTGCAAAGCTCAGAGAGGGTTCACGTGTGCCCCTCCAGACAGTTCAGCAGTGCCCTCACTCTCAGGACTGGGTTAAGTGACAAATGCTGATTGTGTGTGCCAGTGAAAATGCTGTTTGCAGGGAAACAGCCAATGTTTCTCAGGGCAGCAGAAGCTGAGAGTGCTGGGAGCTGGCCCAGCCATGAGAGGATGTGTCAGCCAGCCAGCAGCTGACAACATCTGAGGTGCTGCTCTTCTCTGTGCTGGCCTTTTTTCATTTTTAATGTAAGAAGGGAGTACCTGAGGAGGCAGCATTGCTTGGCCTTTGCCCAGGGATTACATGTGTACGTGCTCAACTGCCAAGGCTGGTTTGTGGTGCTCCAGATCCAGAATGTTCATGGAAATGAATTTGTCTTGTTTACACCTTTGCTTGTCCTTTCTGTAGGTTTATCACTGGAATATTGTGGGGTTTTTTTGTTTATGGCAATTAACAAAAATAGGTATTAAAAGGTTTAGATGCTTAAAACAATTTTGTTGAAAAATGAGAGAAAAACCTAATTAGTCACAGCCAGTATTTGGGAACAACTGACACAAACTGAAGATACATGTTTTTACATATTCCTTCTGCAACATGACTTATTTTCCCCTTATTTTTGCAGGTTGATCCCAAGTTCCTGAGGAACATGAGATTTGCAAAGAAACACAACAAGAAGGGGCTGAAGAAGATGCAGGCCAACAATGCCAAGCAGGCAGCTCAGCAGGCTGCTCAGCAGAAAAAGGACTAATGGGATTTAATAAAAAGAACCATCTTTCCTATTGGCATGTGTGTTGCAGCATTTTTTTAAAATAAAACTGAATGTAACAAAGTCTTCATCTTCTGCCCTGGAGGAGAGCCCTGCAGAAGCCTGGCTGGGGTTGTGTTTCAGTGCCAGGTGTGCAGTGAGCCTGGGAGTGCTGCCCAGTGTGTGTCCTGGTTCCCTGGCAGATCAGGCAGGATGGAACTCTGGAGAAGTTTTGTGTGAAAACCTCTCTGTTAACAGAGGGAGAGGGTTTTTTGTTTATTGTCAAGGAAGTAAAACAGCTGCTGTGTCCCCAGTGCTGCTGTTCTGTAATTGTTGGTACAGATGGTGAGCATTTAGTAGTTCAAAGTCTCCTTTCAAGCTGTGAAATGGTTATTGAGGGGTGAAATGAGGGGAACCACATTGCAAAGTCCGGGGTTTGTTCCTGCTCTCCTTCTGTCCGCCAGGAGAGGGCTGCGCTCCGGGTCTCCCCTGCCAGCAGAGCTGCCTCCGGAGCTGCTTTTTCGTGACCGAAATGGGCCACCTTTTAAAATGTGTCCCAAATGCTCCCGAATTGCAGTTCCGGCTCTTGCCCACGCGGTGGCGCCAATCCTTGGACCCCCCAGAAGAGCTGGAGGTTTGCACGTAGCTAAAAATCATTATTTCGACTGGAACACCCGATTAATGCCGTTGATTTTTTGAATAGGTTATCCAATCACCAAAACTCTGCTATTTTGAAACAAGGCAAATATTTTCTTTTTCTGGCTTTTGTTCAAAAGTCTTCCCAGTTCCCACTTTTTAATAGATTTTGACCCGTGAAAAATACCACCCAGCCCCTAAACCAAGTGATATAAAGAGATTTATTATCTTAAAACCCGTAATTCAAGGGTTTTGATTAGTCAGTGATGCCTGCAGCCCTCAGCTGTCTGAGGGTGCATCTCCTGGGGAGGTTGGTGCTTGTCAGCTGGAAGAATGAATTGCTGTGTGGGCCAGGAGTGTGATGCTGCAGGGAGTGTCCAGTCACTGTGCTGAAGTGACCAAGAGGTTCTTCGTGGTTTGAATCCTCCCTTTGGCAAGTGCAGGTCACCCAGAGGCAGAGGCACAGCCCTTCAATCCTGCCTGCTCGAGCTGTGGTGCCTGCCCAGCCTGGGCCAGGTGGTCTGCACAGGCAGGGTGGGGTGGGGTGGGGTGGGGTGGGGGGGGTCTGGCAGCCCAGCAAGCCTTGCCTGGGTGGGCAGAGATGTCCCCTTGGGTCGTTGGTGGCGTTGGAGTGGCTGGTCCAGCTGTGAGAGCAAAGGTCAGTCTGCTGCAGGTGTGTGTGGTGACAAGAGGGAAAGAAAAGGCCTCTGAACAGAGGACTTGGTGTTTCCTGCCATTCACCTGGGTGTCTGCACATCTACACGGTTTAAGTTCTGCATTTTAAATCTCCAGCACTTCAGACTTTTCTATACAAGAAAGGAGATTCCATCTCAACCCCCCTGGTGTCCTCCCCTGAGTGCTTGTGCTGTGGGAGTCGCTCACTGACAGGGAAGAGAGAGAGGCGAGGGTCAGGCTGAGAGCAGGATGTTGGCACGTCAATGAGGAGCAGCAGGCGAGGTTTGGGCTTGCTGTGGCTCCAGGCACAAACCCCAGGCCTGCCTTCAGCAGCAGCCTTTCCATCTCGCTGCCCTTCACACTGCCCTTCAGAGGGACAGCTGCCCAAATATGGCCCTGCTGACTTTGGGACCAAAATAGCGGCTGCGTGACAAAATGCAGCAGGAGGAACGAAACCTTAATCCAGGCATCATTGTGTGGCAGGAGACAGGAATTCCGTGAGCTCCCCCAGCAGGTCGGTGTCAGGTTTGTTGTTGTCTGCTCCCTGCACACAGGGCGGTCCCACAGGACACTGCCTGGAATCATCCCAGCACCTCCTGGATTTTCTGACGCTGTCACAGCTCAGTTCGTGGCTCCTCTCCTTGTCAGGCAGGTTGTCCTGGCCCAGAAAGGAAAGCTGGGAAAGGGAGTCTGTGCTGACATCACCTCATGATGAGTCTTCCTCCTTTCTCTTGCTTTGTGGAATCATTTAAGTTGTGCTGGTGAAGGGAGGCTGGAGATCCCTTTTGGGAGCATTACGTATGCAGAGCCCAGGAGGGGGAACTGGCAGCTGTGTCCCACTTGAAACTATTCCCATTATGCAGAGCTCTGTCATCTCTGACATTTAAAATCTTCAAAACTCTTGTGATGAAGTGCTTGGTGTCCAGCAGGAAGCCAAAGAGCTTGAGAGCATCTCAACACTTAATGACTGCTGTGCATCAGTTTATCCATCTCATGCTGCTGCTGCTGCACGTCATGCTTACTGCAGATGGTTTCTCCTCTTTGCAGTTAAGAGGACTCATATCAAGTTTCCAGTTTGGCTCCTTTCTTTGCTTTGATTTAAATAAAAAAGAGCAAAGGGCGTGTAACCAAATCCCAAATCAGCCCATTTGGCAAAGGTGAGCCCTCACGGGTGGTGAAAGCCAAGAGCACAGAGCTGGGGAGGAGAAATCAGAGCCCTGTGAACCACTGATGGGGCAGAGGATTCACTGGGACATTGCTGTTCACAGTGAAAATTAAAGGTAGGGCTGGGTATGTGTTGCTCTGTCCCCCTTTACTGCCTTTCAACAGTGTAGTCAAGGAAAAGCAGCAACAGGACAAGCTTTGCCCAGGTCTCTGTTCAGGTGTCCCTGCACAGCAGGGGATTTGGCATGGGGAGGTGTTTACCTGCCCTGCCTTAGCCCACCTTACATCCTCACTGCCCTGGGGCACATTTATGGCTGGAGACAAGATACAGGGGTTTTATTAGGACAGAGTGTGCAAAACTTCCTCAGATCTGCCTGCAGTCACTTGATTCACACAGCAATTTTACTGAGGGCTGAAGAGAGGCCTCAAAGACGCTGCTAAAGCTGCAAACCAGGGCAGCAATTGAATCTCTTTCCAGGGAAGGCAAGCAGATGGAATGGCCTGAGAGCCGTGGCTGGGACCAGTGGCACGGGCTCCTGTCACCTCCAGCACAGCTCCTGTCTCAGCTGTGGGGACAACAGCACACCAGGTGCTGCTTTGGAGTGGCAAAGGACTTTTGGCCTGAGGTAAAAAATACATTCTTTCAATTCCTTTTTCCTCCCCAAACAATGTGGAAGTGTGTCATCTTCCTTAAAGGCTCTCAGGCACCAGAAGTTCCCTGCACGTGCCTGTTGGTTTGGAGTCCCACAGACCCAGGGACTCCTCAGGGTGGTTCTCCATCCCCATTAGCACATCCCCTCTGTGGAGGGGACTCAGTCCCCCCTCTGCTGGGACTGGGTTTGCACCCAGCTCTGCACCTGCCAGCCTGGCCTGTCTCAGTACATTCCTCATGCAGCTGTTCCCGTGTTTGAGCCGGCAGTGAGACCCACCCAGAGCTCCTCACCCACAGCACTTGCTGGCTGCCTGCAGGAGGACAGGCAGGGTGCTAAGGCAGCCTGGCCTCACAGAGCCTGCTGACCTGCTGCCCCCTCTGCTCTGTGCACTGAAACACCCCAGACAGTCCCGGTGTGTCTCCCCTTCCAGACACAGGTTTCAGGTGCTACCAGAGCTCTGTCCTCCCCCTGCAGCCACCACCTCCCCTGTGTTACTCTCAGGAAAGGGTGGGCAGCCCGTGAGGCCATGACTTGCTGCTGCCTGAGCCCCTGAGCCAAGGGCTCTTTCCAGCCACCCCTTTCTGTCGGTCACAGTGCAGTCCCAGCTGACTCGAGGAAAGGGATGAAACATTTTCCTTCTCTTATTCCCCCTTCAGGGGCCCAAAGCCTCTCAGGAGCAGTGGGGAATACCCTGGAGAAGCCCTTTCTGGCTGCTGGGATTTGGTTGGGACAGAGGAGGACAAGGGGCTGCCAGTGGTGCCTGATGTGCTGTGGGTGCAGGGTGGGTGGCCATGGGCTGGGTGGCCGTGGGTGTGGGGACAGCTGGTGACACCTCAGCCTGTGGGTGAAGCCCAGACATTCCTGGAGGTTTCCAGGCCTGGGGTAAAACCCTCTGGCTGTGTCCTCATGAGGAGGGCTCAGTGGGAAATGACTCCTGCTGCTACACTGGGGAGGTGGGAAATGGCTCTTTTTGGTGTCTAGGCCACATATTCACTGGAAACAGAAGAGAGTAGCACCTGGGAGCATTTCCTGACACAGGACTCTGAGGCTCAGCACCTTCCCATGCCAGTCCTGCTGAATCCACTGTGGCACTGAGGGCTTGGCACCCTCGGGGGACCCCTCTGAGGACATCAACCAATGTTTCCATCAGGGGTGTTCCCAAAATACCCCAGGTTTAAGGATAACCAGCTGGTCGGGCTGACTGGTTCATTTTCTCAGTTTTTCTGATGTTACAAGCCCTGGCTGAGCAAAACATTTACTGCTTGTCCAGAGGAAAGACACAGCCACATCCTTTCAAACCACTGCCACCCCTCTCATGCCTGTTCTCACCTCAAGCCTGTTCCTCCTGAATTACAGTGTTTCATTGCTGCTATAAGTGAGGGTGAGTGTCCCAGCACATACAGCTGCTCAGGGTGTGATTTGCACAGAGGTGTCAAACCCAGCTGGTTTGGGAGGAAAAGCAGAAGGAGGATGCTGTGAGCACGGGGCACTGGCACAGCCACCCAGGCCTGGGGCAGCCTCGCCTTGCCCTGCCAATGTTTGCTTTGCTTGGGTAAACGATTGATTTCAGCAACACGAGTGCAATGTGTGAGCTGTGCTGGGGCTGTGACTCGCTGGAGGAGGCAGCTGCGTGCAGGGAGAGCTGCTAATGCCACAGGAATGCTGCGCTTCCTTGGGCAGGCAGAGGACAGTGCCCAGGGCCAGCTGAGCTCCTTGGCCCTGCTGGCATCGGGAGCTGAGACCCAAAGTGGGGTCCTGCCCTGCTCAGGGTGCTTGTGGCCAAATGGCTGCGATTTCTGAGGGAAAACTGGGTGTTTCACTTATTGCAGAGAGGCTCCCACCCAGCAGGGCTATGAAGAGCCCTGGGGCTCCTCCCCATGTTGGGTGACACGGGAAGAGCACCCAGTCCAGCCTAGGCATGGCTTTTATTCATGTTTCCAAAGAAAACTGAGGTCTTTCTGCAAGTGCCACAGGGTGACAATCAGAATGGTGGGAGGAGGGAGGGGTGTCCCGTCAGGACAGTCAGGGTGGGAGTAGGGAGGAGAGGTGCTGTTCCTCACCCACGGCTGTCAGTGATGGCCTCAGTGGGCTGTAATTCACATTTCTTTGCTAAAATGCTCCAGTTAAGCCAGCAGGCACCAGTGCCAGCTCCTGAGCCTGCTCACCCTGGCAGGGATGAGGAGGTGACAGCTCCTCACCAAGCACCGTGGCCCTGTTGGAGGGACTTTGTCACTGGACTGGCAGCAAAATGCCTCCTTGGAGAACTGAAGTCCCAGCTGTGATGTCACCTTGCCAGAAGTGGCCCCGTGGCACCCCGAGTACATGACTGGGGTGAGGCTGTCAATAAACCCCTAAGGAAAGACCACCTGAAGCACTGGGTATCAGCAGGGTTTATTCCCCCCAGCCACCCTTCTCAGCACTCAGTCTTCATGCTGGTAGCCAGGGGATTCAGTCAGGGAGACAAGATGCAGAGCTGGAGGGGTTTAGGAGACTCGAGCTGTCCATCTGGCCTCAGGTTTATTCAACCCCCTTCATGAACTCCAGGAACTCTGCCAGGGGAAGACATTGCAGACAAGAGGTGTGAGGTGAGACTGAAGTGCACTCCTGGCACTTTTCCCCTGCCCTGTCTCCCTTTCCACCCCCACCCCAAGGGTGGATGGAGACTGCTCCTCTGGCTGTGGGAGGGCTCCTCATGACCCCTCTGGAAATGTCATGGAGCCCAGTGCCACCCTCACTGCCACCACAGCACTGGAGGGAGTGTCCAGGGAGGGACACTGGTGCTGACTCAGCCTGGAAATGCTCGGGGAGTCATTTTGGCAGCATCACCTACGGCCCTTCAGGAATGGAGCTGGCGTTTAGGGGCGGGAGGGGCCAGGCAGGTCTCTGGTGAACAGTGCTTTGGTGCAGGCTGGCTGTCACTGCATGGGGACAGTGAAGGCAGCCCCGGGTCCCTGCTGTGGTTTCACATCCCTGTGCACACACAGCTGTCAGACAGGTGGCCCAGCAGTGTCTGCACGAACTTGTGCCCATCCAAGGAGGCAACCAACCCCACGGGAGCTGCCCAGGGCTTGCTCAAGGGTTACAACCAGACCACACGCAGGAAGGAGTCCTACCATCATAGTCAATCCTGCCATCGTTGTTTTTGTCCCCATCTTTCATCAGTTCCTCGATGTCATCCTCGGTGATGGTCTCTCCTGTGGCCTGCAGCATGATCTTCAGCTCCTCGAGGTCGATGTAGCCATCAGCATTTCTGTGTGAGGGCAGAAGGGCTCAGGAGCAGAGACACCCAGGGGAGGGGGAGAGGGGGTGTTTGCACCCCCCAACGCCCCACCATGGCCATGGCTCTTACTTATCAAACATCCTGAAGAGATCTGAGAGCTCCTCTTCAGTTTTGCCTTTGCTGTCGTCTTTCATACACCGGACCATCATAACAAGGAACTCATCAAAGTCCACGGTGCCGCTGCCTGTGGGCAGAACAGTCACCATCAGTGAGTGGGTGGGCAGCACAAATGAGGGATCACCCTCCCCCTTGGCAACCGAGAGCCAGAACCCAGGAGAGCAGCTCTGCAGCAGGAGGCAGCTTTTGGGATGCTGAGCTGAGTGACTGAGGCCCTGCTCTGATTTCATCCCTGAATTTTCACCTTTCACGGCCCTTTTGCCCTGACAAAAGCCCTTCTGGAAGCCCCAGTGAATGGGAATTCCTGCTGTGGAGACACCTGTCCCTCTCACCTAGGTGTTGACAATGAAAGCTCCAGAAGGCAGGGGGGGTTTGTGCCCGCAGTGCACTCCTGTTGTTTTCAATGACACAGCTCTTTTCCTTTTTTGTCTGATTTTTAACTGCTTTTTTTCCCCCCCCACAGTTATTTAGAGTGGTATTTCTGCCCCAGTGCACACGGTGGATTTTGTTACATGTGATCACTGGTACAGTGATTTAATCCATACGGACAGTTGGTTCTGTGGGGTTTGTACCCTCCAGCAGTGGGAGAGACTTTCCCGATGACAGAATCCTGTAACTGAGGCATTTCTGCAACAGCAGGTCCTACATTCAGCCTGCATGTTGTGTTATAAATGGATCTATGCAGTTTCAGTTTAAAATTCCCCCTCAAAATGAATTCAAGCAGTCTGATCTTTGTAGGGATAATAATTTTTATAGTTTCTATTTGCCTGAAAATTTCCTAAAGGAGCCACGCTGAAGTTTGGGGGGTGTTTGGACTCCTTCGGGCCCAGAGCAGAGCAGGTTGCCCCCACAGCTGTGACTGCCCAGCACAGACCCTGCCAGTGCTGCACAGACACCTCCAGACGTGGGGATGGTGCCTGGGAGAGCAGAAGGAACCCAAAGCTCTCACCGTCCTCATCCACCTCGTCTATCATCTCCTGCAGCTCCTCGGGGGTGGGGTTCTGCCCCAGCATCCGCATCACCTTGCCCAGCTCCTTGGTGCTGATGCAGCCATCCTCTGCCCCCAGCACGAAGATGTCAAAGGCAGCCTTGAACTCTGGAGGGAGAGAGGAGATGTGGGAGGGTCTTGTCCTGCCCCTCAGCCCCACAGAGAGGTGGCCTTGGGGGCAGGGGGATCATCCCAGCACAGCCTCCCCTGCCCACACAGCCCAGCACTGCCCAGCCATGGCAGGGTGGGCACACACAGACACTGCCTTGCTTGAAATCCCAGTGGATCCAAATCCCTGGCTCATGTCCTGCCTCGCCCAGTCTGGCCAAGGCGTTCCCCAGGGTGTCATGGCCAAGGGGATCTCCTCTCGAGGCTGTGGTGTCAGGGTAAAGATGCACCTACCATTTTTTTGCTCCTCTGTCAGCTGCTCAACCTGTAAGGAAAACACAGAGACCAAGTCATTTCTCCTTGTCAGCATCACTGGCAGGACACATTATTTGTTCAACAGCCTTTGCAAAGGTCAACCAAGTCTCACAGCAGTCCCCCTCATGTATTAGGGGATGTACAGCTGGTGGGGGTTTGACACCACAACTTTTTGTAGCTAAGAGATCCTTTCCCTTAAAAAAATCCAAACGAAACAACTATTCCCATCTCCTTTGAAGCAAACATCACCTTTCTTGGAATAGCAGCTCCTAATACGTGGCAGAAATAGCCTTTGCACAAGCAGAGGAGACCCACTGGGAAAAGAATTTGCTTCTGTCAGCCATTTGGGATAATTTCTTGTTGCTGGCAGGCTCGACTGCGGGATGGCTGCACTGCTGAGGGCTGCTCACATGGGGGCTCTGGCCAGGCCAGAGGTGGGAGGTGCTGGAGAGGTCCCTGGGGCTGGAAAGGTGGACAAGACCACCCCCAGGAGTTGTTTTTCAGCCCTAGAGTCAGGAAACTCCCTGCACTATCCAGAGCATTAACTGCTCTGCTTCCATCTGAGTCAGTGTTACTACAAAGGTTCCTGACTCTGAAGGTGACTGCCATTCCCTTTAGCCTGTTTCGGAAACCCCCCTGAAGAAATGGAACCACGAGGCTTTAGCTGAAACGGACTGGCAGACTGTTCCTAAACTCTGCCCTAATTCCATCCTCACAGGCCATCAATGGGAGTTATTAGTTAACATGAATTAATGAAAATGATCAATACAGAGAGCAAAGAGGAATCAGTCAGCTCCGTGCCATACCTGTTGAAGTGCATTTCTCTCTTTGGCTCCATTCCTGCCTGCAGGAACTGCTTATTTAAACTTGCTGCCCTCCCCACCCTGTCCAACAGCCCCTTTGGGAGCAGCATCCATGGAAACACTGACTGTTCCTTCCTATGCTGGTCAGCAGCCTCTCTGGAGCCATCCCTGCCGTGTGTTTGTTGGGACAAAACCCCCCAAGCCAGGGCTGTGGCACCCTCTCACTGAGGGAAAGCCAAGTCTTTTGCCTCAGACAGCAATGGGTTTGCAAAACACAGCTGGAAATCCTTCCTACTTGCAGCAAGAGACAGGGAAGTTCTTTTCCTTAACAGGGCAGAGCCCGTGGGAAGCAGGCAGGGAGCCTTTACCCTGCTGCCCCTGCACCAGGAGGTGAACACACTCGAGTCAGGAGGCACAAAGGACAGCAGAGGGATGTTCCTCCCGTGCTGGAGGAAAGCCAAGCCCACCGTGTCCCTGGTGCTGCTGGCGGCAGCCAGGCAGCAGCCAGCCCTCCAGGGATGTGGTTTGGGAAGAGCAGGGGCAGCAGCCACACTCCCTTGGCCCCACAGCCACCGTCCTGCTCTGTAACATGACCCAGTGGCTATTTATAAGTTGGGTTAGAGGTGCTGGAGATAAAGATGAGCTCCCCAATTGTTCCCAGGCTTTGGTATTTCTCCTTGCAGCCCTTTATCTGGACACTCGTCCCTGGCACTGTTCTAAACACCGCTTAACAGAGCCCAAAAATGTTCCCAAAATAGCTTTGCATTTGTGCACCCTTATCTAGGCATGAGTGGGCAAGATGAGAATCCGCTGGGTTCTCTGGCTGCATGTAGGGAATTTGGCATAAATGTGATGATAATATATGCCATCAGCATGCAGAAAGTATAAAAATACTCAGCTTCCTTGACTGCTGAAGGGATAGATGTGGTGTATGCAAATCAAATGCATTGTAAGTGCAGAGGGACATTTTATCACAGAGATGTCTCTTGGCCCATTCATAGTGCCCTCTGGACATGGGTGCTCTAAGCTCACAGCACTGGAGCAGCTGTGGGAACACCAAATCTGCTCTATTTTGCTTTCATCAGTTCTCCTCTCCATCTGTCCCACGGTTCCATTTGAAATCAGGTAGGGGAAATAGAAGTTCTTCATTTTTCCAGGTAAATGTTTTCTTATAGTTGAAATTGTGGGAAATAGAGCCACAAAAAACTTGTTTGTCTCATCTGCTTGGACTTGTTTTGCCTCTGTGAAATTGCTGGCAGTAAATGCCCAGGACTCAAGCCCCACATTTAACTAATTATGGGTATGTGGTGCCTATACAATGAAGAGAGGGCCTGTGCCTTGAGTCACAGAGAGCACATCTAATAAAAGATCTTAATTAGAAAGGCCTGGATTTTCTTTGATTTTGCAGGTTCCATTTTTCTCCCTGTTGGAGGTGTTGGTTTGGGGGCTCTGCCTTTCCTGAGCCTTTTCACACTATCAGGATCACAACAGGTGTTCCATTTCATGGCAGCAGCCAAAGGACAAGAAAAGGGAAAGGAATGGGTGCTTTTTCTTCAATTGTCTATCAAGCACTACATTCCTTCCCTCTACAAACCTTGGAATTAAAATAGGGCTTGTATGATTCATTTTTTGTGTGCTTGGTTTAAATCAAACCTGATCAACTATATATTTAAGGAGGGAAAAAAAGGCACCAAAAAACTCTTACTGTAACTGCAGTTATGGAAGAGCCGCAGCAGCAATCCACTAAATCCACAAGCTATTTTCATCCTTATGCACATCGCTGCCTGTCTACGTTCCAGAACAATGCAGTGTTCGTGTTACAGACCAGAGAGCCTGTAAGGGTTTCCACAGTGAGGGCAGCGTGCAGCTGGGGCAGCTCAAACAGCCGTGAGGATGCTGTGCATTCCCCCAGCATAGCTCACAGTCTGGATGGGTCCTGCACTGCACACACAGGAGCAGCGAGGCTGGGGAGGAGGGCTGGAATCAGCTTACGCAAAACAAGGGGCTTTTTAAATCCCACAGAAAAAATATTCCGCTAAAGAGGGGGAAAACAGTAAGAGCAGAATTATGAAGCAGCAGGAAGAAGAGGCTGAGGTTTAGCCCATGTGAACAATGCTCCCGTCCCGGGAGATGCTGCTCTGCCTATGGCTGGGCTCAGACCAGCAGCCCCCTCTTCAACTTGGAATGTTTTCTGAGATTTATAACTTCACCTATAACCCATCTCCCTGCTTTACAGCGGGCACTACTTGTAAATGATTTAGCAGCACTGCTGGGAGTTTCACACCTGTAAAAGGAGTGTGGAACCTCCAGAGCCATCAGCGAGAAAGGTCTGTGTGTCCCGGGTGAGGATGTCGACTGAGAGATGCTGCCCTCTCATTAATTCTTATTTGCACTCCTCCATCGAATCCAAACTATCAAGGCTTTGGGGATCTCCTACAAACCCCCCAACCCCTTTAAAGCCCCCGTCCCCAAACACAGCCCCGAGGGGATGCACTCACCGCTGCCTTATAGATGTCATCCATGGCCGCAGCCGGGCGGACGGGCGGGGGCCGGGGATGTCACTGTCACTGTCACTGTGTGCCGGCACTGCCCCCGGCCCCGCTGATATAGGGGGTGTGTGCCGGGGCGGGCCCGGCCCCCGCACCCCGCAGGAATGTGTCCCCGGGGCTGGGGACACCGTCCCGACCCGCTGTGGGGGCAGCTGGAGCTCCTCGTGACTCTGCTGCGGGAACCAGCGAGCGCTTCCAGCCGCTCCCGCTGGAATTGCTGATGGATTACGGTACGTGGCTGTCCTGGCTGGACACATGCCATCGGTCACCTCCACCTCCAGCGCGGTCCCCCTGGAAGCTGCCACAGAAAGATCATCCTGTGCCTGATTCAACTGGGTGCTATGGGAAAAGGCACGTCTCCCAAAATATCCCCGTCCAGCAGCAAGTGTCCCCCAAGGCAGTGCGAACAGGGGATGTCGGGGCTCCCGTCCCCTCTGCTGGGTGTCCCCAAACCCGTGGGGGACACGCCGGCAGGGCTGATGTGCCGGGAGGAGCCGATGCCATGTGCAGGCAGGTGCCCATTCCGGGATCGGCGGAATTGGTGGTCCCAATGCCATGGAGAGGAACGTGGGGGCCGATGGAGCTTTGCCTCAATCCCCTGTTTCCAGCTGGGGCTGAAAAATGGGGAGATCGGCTACAAAAATAGGGGCTGTCAGCTCTGTTTGGTTTCAGGGGTGATTCCCCGTCCTTTAGGAAACTGGGACTCACTTCACCCAACCAGCAAGCTGAGCTGTCCCCCACTGCAAAGGGCTAAAATCCACACTCCTGACCTTACTGGGGCTTTAAACGCCGCATTCACCCCACCACGGTGGAGAGCAGAACACGCCAAAGACCTCCAAGTGATGAGCAGCGTTTTCTCAGTGCGGGAAAAAGCGTTTTAATGCAGCAACCACAGTCAAGCCTCTCTTTTTAGTGATTCAGGACTCCCTCTTGTGTCCACAGGGGATGTGGGTGGCTCTGGCATCTCAGGGCACGAAGTCTCACCTCCAGTGTGGCTCATACCAGTGTCAGTTAGCTGAAAATACAATTAATGCAGCTCTTAGGTTTCATCTTTTCTAAAAATCCCTTCTCTGTTTAAGAGGAATCATACTGCCTGGAAAAACCTGCTGTCCCTACAGAATGCCCAGCCAAAGAGGTGTCAGTCAGGGACCCTGGTGGTGACAGCACGAAGTAAGGACATGGATGAGCACTGAGCTGTCCCTACACCACATTGTCCCGAGGTTCGGGGTCCTGGAAGATGAACCTGTTAGGCACTGTGGTCCCGTGGGCACCCTCTGGCCTTGATGTACCCAGCCTCAGCCCAGCTCTGCCTCTGCTCAGCAAGGGGTGGCAGGTGGAATGGCACGGAGAAGAGTTGCATTTTTTTTGAAGCAGTTAGTCCTCATATTTTTGATTTTTGAAGCAGTTAGTCCTCAGAATTGGAACATATTAATATTTTGGTTGCCCTGAGCACAGCAAGAGCAGGAAAAGCTGCAAAGGGAAGTACTATTTTGTTCAAGGGCATTGGAGCCTGTCCTTAGGTGAGGGCTCAGGGTGGGGTGAAGGACCTGCTGTCACCCACCACCAAACCATCACCCAAAATCCTCTGGGCAACCCCATGGAGACCTTCCCACTGCAGAGCTGCCCCGAGGCAAATCCCTGCCCCTGGCTGCTTTCCCCCCTCAGGATTCACTGCAGAGACAGCAGGGTGGCAGGTGCCAGCACTGGGCACCACTGGGCACCACTGGGCACCGGGCAGAGGGAGAGGAGCCACACCTGGCCCTGCCCCTTCATCCTCGGAGGTGACAGCTCTGGGTCATCCCCCTGAGAACAGCCCCTGGGATGTGTCAGGATGGATCTGTGGTCCATGCACAGCAGGAGTGGAGCTTTAACCCTGCCTTTGAAAGGTCCTGGCTGCGCTGCTGGAGCAGCTGGGATGAAATTCAGGTCGGGATGTGGAAGAAGGGTCTCTGTCTGCTTAGAGGAAATCTGGGCCACTGTGACCATACACAGTGACATGGGAAAGCTGCACTTCTGCAAACGTCTGATAGGAGCAGAGACTTACAGAACAGAGCTGTGCCTGAAGGCAGAGGATGAAATCCATCTGGCAACAGGAGATGATGATCCTCCCAGGCAGGGAAGGAGGCGCAGGCGAGGGGCACCATGCCAAGCCCTGCCTCCCTGCCTGCTGCCTGGAGCCAAAGCTTCCAGCATCCCCTGTCTCTTCTAAGTT